>AP028909.1:36601002-36847434 GCA_036186465.1 Nesidiocoris tenuis | reverse complement strand
TAGTAATTTTGAAAAAAATTAGTAATTTTGAGAAAAATTTAGTAAATTTTAATTTGAAATGCCAGTCTGCTATCAAAACTGTGGCCTTTTCGATTAGTCCTGTCAATATAGGTTAAATAGTTGATAAAATTACCATCGTGATCTCCCCTTCAAGAATTGAGTTAGGGGACATTTTGAATATGTCATTTTGGTCAATTAGTAGGTAAAATGAGATTCTAAAAATTTCAGCGATGATCTGTTAGTCTTGCGCATTCATCAAAAAACCACGCCATGGTTGCACTTTTTTCGTTATTCAACCGTAGCTCCTTCCCATTGCGTTTTTCGGCTTTTACAACTTTACTAGATAAATTAAATAAATAAATAATCTTAATCATATGTCTAAATGATTATGATCAGATAAATTTTCAACAAAATTGATTCTATGACTTGTGTTTGTAGGCGCTGTAGTTTTTGGAGCTTACGGACTGAAAAAACTTCTCGAAAATTCAGAGAATTGCGTTACCATTGGTCTACTTCTCATGGTAGATGGGATAACTCGGAGAAAACGACGTCTCAGCAAAAAGTGACCAAGGTTGAAAAATGGTCACTTTTCGCAACAATTTGGATTATTTACCTTCTAATTGACGCAAACAACAAATCCAAAATCCAGAACCACCACAATTCTTTTAGGGTAGACCTTGTATTTTTATCGCTATTGATCGACCTAATTGTACTATAATTTACCCAGGGTAATCATAGCATGTTGCGCTATTTCGGAGATCTTTAGGCCTTTATAAGATCTTGATTTGTAAAAACCCCCTGAGATTTTTCCCAATATGAATACCTAAACCTCCAGTATAGGTATTTATTTATTACATTTATTTAGTACATACCCATGTGTAGGTATACTCGACAAGAAAAATTTGAACAAAATTTGTTATTCAACATGAGGTGTACCACGTTGTTTTCTATTCTATCCTATCCGTTGTTTTCTATCCTCCGAACATAATATGTATCACATTATGATAAAATCAATTTCCTGCCTGGCTGTCGCTATAACAACGTCTCTTCAATCTTGACCCAATCATAGAGTATACTACTGACAGCCTCTATGAAAATGCATTGAAATGCCTCGCCGACAAAACATCATCCCTACCGTTGACCCTACATCATCGACTACCCCATTACCTTATCTGTCCTGCGAGCGATGTCGGTTCTCTTGAGGCGAAAGTGCCGCCGCTCACAAGACATAAAAGAATATTCTTGGTACATAGGATTCTTATATAATGCTCACATACTCTTAAGAAAAAATTTGATTTCCGGCTTGCATCTGTGCAACTAGTGCTGAATAGGACCGTTGGTCGTCGAATATTTTTCTAATTAACATACTATCTTCAATAGGTAAACATAACCATAAAATTGTGCCAGCAATTCACGTATCCAAATATGGGAGTATTGTGTGTTATCTACGCACCACTGGTTCTATCTACCCGAGCCCTTTCGCCAACACTGGCCTAATCATGGGATTGTGGATGATCAGCCCATAATTGGAAGAAATCAGATCAATCACGAGTTTGATCCGGAGGATATTCCGGCGGCCCTTTCCCTTAAGGGTGGGTTCATCAATTCAACGTATTCGCCAAATAAACACTATTCTCCGATGAAGTAGTTTCTTGGATATGAAAACTATGAATTTCCTTGTCATCGTATCCATGGAAAATCTTATTCGGAGAATAGTGGATATTCGATGAATAAACTGAATCGATGAACCCACTCTAGCTGCCACAAATCGTCAATTTTTTTCCAATTTGATGGTCACCGTGCCAGTTTCACGGGTAATAAGGCCGAACAATACGTAGTGAAAAGATCTTTTATCATAACGATTTTCCGCACTCGTACGGTCGAATGAGGAAATCGCGGCCGACCCGAAATGCGCGGTCTCACGGGCCAACTGGTCAAATAACAAAGGTTGTTTGGCGGTCTGTGTGGGCAAACAGTGAAGGCCACTTGGGAGTGTGAAAGAACTCGGTCAACACAAAAAGGTAGCGAAGATGAGGCGAGGCACCACAACAAAACACGGCCGACACAACACAACAAGACATCAGAACCGCCTCCCTATTCTACGGGTGTCAGTGAGTCAGGTCATCAGAGGAGAGCGTCTTCCTTTCCAACATCTTCTTCGTCTTCTATTGATTTCGGTCGCCTTTGAAAGACGTTTGTTCAATAGTTCACGCGGCCGACTTGATGCGCGGATGCTGTCCCATTCTTCACTGTGGGAGGAGGTCGGTCCGGCCAATTAGACTTGAGATTCTCGGTAGCCACCTGAGATACCTGAGGTATCCAACTTGAGAACGCCGCCTCTTTTCAAACATCTCACACATCGGGCGTACGGAAAGCGTAAACAATGTCAGCTCCGCCTCGAAATTTTGCAGGCCGATATGACGAGCCCTTACTAAAAAATTAGATTTTGTGACAAATGAAAAATTTCCAAATTGATCAACAGCATCTGAAAAACTGTCCATCTTGCGCCAGCAGAGCTTCAAATTTTCTAGATCGCCTCTCGTCCTTCTGGATTGCTGTCGCTTGATCAGTAGAAACAACTTCTGCGGCTTTCGGAATAAGAAGAACTAGTGGTGCGTAGGTGACACACAATACTTCCATATTATGAAAAGTAAAAGTGTCGCAGGGTTAGATCATATTTTGACTGCTTTTAAGGGTGTTTACGCCAAAAATATCAGAAAATTCACTATGCAAATTTTAAAACTCGTCTAAAATAAAAATACGCTAAGTTATAGTATTATAAAAAATATCCACATATTCTACAAGATAATACAAAGATTTTAAGACCAAGAACGCACAAATCGGTTCATTTTTGTGGCCGAAAAAAAATAAAATAGAAAACACTAACAATGCAAATACATCGGAAGTACTGTGAGTTATTCAAATTCCGATTGAACAGGGAGTTAGGCCTTGCCAAGACAAACATTTCAGTTTAAGAAATTTGAAAAAAGGTTAAGAATTGAGGGAGCTATGACCATTTTTGTAAATGTAATGTAAACCAGTGTGTCGATCCTTATGTACGTCTGTGGTCATTTTCAAAATTGCCATAGCTCCCTCAATTCTCAACCTTTTTTCAAATTTCTTGAACTGAAATGATTGTCTCAGCAAGACCTAACACCCTGTTTAATCGGAATTTGAATAACTCACAGTACTTCCGATATATTTGCATTTTTAGTGTTTTCTATTTTATTTTTCTCCGGCCACAAAAATGAACCGATTTGAGCGTTCTTGGTCTTAAAATCTTTGTTTTACCTTGCAGAATATGTGAATATTTTTTATGTACCGATAACTTGGTGTATTTCCATTTTCGGTGAGTTTTAAAATTTGCATAGTGAGTTTTTTCCACCTAAACACCCTTAAAAGCAGTCAAAATATGATCAAATCATGCAACAATTTGAGTGACACAATTCACACTTTTACGTTTCAAAATATGGAAGTATTGTGAGTTATCTACGCACCACTGGTTTTTCTTAAGAAATTAACCTTTGTAATCGGTCAGGGAAAAAATATCAACACCCCCTGAAAATTTATTTATTTCAAGGGTTCAGAATCCGATTCGAATCTGTAACTTTCAGTTTCCTCAAACTCAATAACCGAAATTTCAACCTTGGACTTGAAAAGCGGGAGGAGGGAAACTGGATCTCAAAAGAATGGCAGTCCATTAGTAACTTCGGCGTAACTCCAGAAGACTTGTATAAATAACCTCAAACTATTCCTGATTCATGATTTCTGATACCGGACCGTAAGAGTCACCGACGATAAATAATCAATTATGATAATCAAGGCATGGCCTGCCTACCTGGGAGCGGGCGGGTGACAGCTCCGAATGCCGCTTCTCCGGAGAGCACCGAACGGAAAAAAAAACGGACACCCACAAAAGATGAGATCCAACGAGTTGAGATTATAATTTATAATTTTACCCCCTTTTCATATTAGTTTTTTCCTCCGGCTCTAAAATAATACAAAAACACTGCCGCGGTGATAAGAGTCACATTTCTATTAATGAGTTTTGAAACCCGTCACGGCCTAATGATAATGTCATCTGAAGATGAAGAGAAATTCGGGCGGATTCTTCTCGGCTGCTGCTTTTCGTCAGCTGCCCATGGTTATGGACAACAATGTTTTTATGACGTATCAAATTTCAAAATTTGAGATATGCCGGTGATTTCCGGACTGGGGCTGCATCTATTACCCTAGTTGTCCCGGGCGTGCCCTGCCGCCCTCAAACAGGGGGCCGGGACGTGTCACAATCGCAGCACCTTGGTACGGTGATAAACGGCTCCATCGCCACCTTGAGACATAGGCGGCACAATGGGTGCGCCCGTGACAAACAAACTGCCACCCCAACCAATCAATCTCACAGTCATTGTGCTGACGTCGACGTCTGTCACGGAGTTTTCAACAGTTCCATATTGTCAGCACATGAAGCGATGTTTATCGGTTAACTGTTCGAAGGCATCGCAGTCGGTTATCAACTTCGAAGACAACCGTCTGGACGTCGACTGTACACCACCGTTTTACAGCCTCTTCATTCAAACAAGATAAAAGAAGGTAAATGCCTCGCAGAAAACCCGACCCCTCATCACATCTTTTTGAAATGAGCCTTTCGGAAATTGGTGGAACCTTTTTGATCCCGCAGCGGTGAGCCATCGCCAATGTCACCATAACTTGCGGTAAGACGAAGCAGACGGGACCCTGACCAGTCGCCGAGCAACGGGGAGAACGAGAGAGAAATATTACCGGAGGCAAATGAGAAGAAAGAGAGGCGACATGTTATAGTGAAGCTGTTCTCGTCACTGTACATAGTGCGATGCTGTCTCTTACTCGACTGCGTAATAATCTCGTACTGCCCGCCGTAAAAATGAAATAAAAATCCTTCCTACAATAACTGGCACCTACAACAGCTCCGAGATTTGAACGTTCAATTTAGCGATCATTGGATGAATTTCAAATTTTACCATCACACGCCTGAATTCGTCTGAGCGGAGAATATAATATTGTACCGAGTTACGAGGAGATAAAACGCTTGAAACCCATTTTTATTATCGTTGATTGATATTTGAGGGAATCAAATTACGGATATTTGATTCAATCATTATTTTTATTTATTATTGGACCAATTTCCCCCCTTCTCCTCCGGAAATCTGAACGGAGCTTCAGAAAAAACTTTTACTCATACCTACACTTTACTCAGAATCACATCCCAAGCAAGTGTGGTGTCCGTCTGTGGTAATTTACAAAAATTTCCATAGCTCCCTCATTTCTCAACTTTTTTCAAATTCCTTGAACTGAAATGTTTGTCTTGGCAAGCCCTAACTCCCTGTTCAATAGGAATTTGAATAGCACTTTTGGTATTTTCTATTTTATTTTTTTCCGCCCACAAAATATTTAATATGAACCTATTTGAGCGTTCTTGGTCTTGAAATCTTCGTTTTATCTTGAAGAATATGTGGATATATTTTATATTCCGACAACATGGCGTATTCGTATTTTAGGCGAGTTTTAGAATATGCACAGTGAGTTTTTCGATATTTTCGACCTAAACACCCTCAAAACCAGTCAAAATATGATAAAATTGTGTCACACTTTTTCGTTTCAAAATATGGAAGTATTGTGTGTTATCTACGCACCACTGGTTTCACCCAACATCTATGCACTTGAAAGGAAAAAACCTGTTTATCGATGAGTCAAGACAAAAACTATCGGACAATTCGGTGGCTGGGCATACCAAGGTTGGTAGTTCATTTTGCAAAATCATTTAAAAATCCTTCACCCCCGCGGGGCTATCTGTTCGGGATTTAACGATAAAATAATACTTCTTGTCCGATGATATGATAATAACTGCTACCGTCTTGCGTTAAGCTCGCCGCTTCTCATGAGAAGAGTGCACTCTTTCGAAGACGTTTTCGGCCGGACCGGTTCTCCAAGACGGAAAGGCGTATCCAACGCAACAATAAAGTGACATATTTACCGCTGTCTGTCGGCTCTTATGAAAAAAAAAGTTATCCCCGACACCCTGGTATGAAGAATCTTTCTCTTCGTGGAAAATGCCAATTCTTATTTTTGCCTTTTTTCCGACGTTATTTTTTCTTCTGGTATTTTGCATTCTGTGAACGTGTAACCGAGAATTATGGTCCAATAAAGGAACCATGAGATAATGAAAACCAGTGATGCGTAGATAACCCACAATACTTCTATATTTTGAAACGTAAAAGTGTGACACAATTTTATCATAATATGCTATTTTTTATAATCCGATTTGGTACTTGGCGTATTTTTATTTCAGGCGAGTTTTAAAATTTGCATAGTGAGTTTTTTTATTTTTGACCAAAACGCCCTCAAAAGCAGTAAAATAATATTTTCTCACTATGCAAATTTTAAAACTCGCCTGAAATAAAAATACGCCTAGTTATCGTATTATAAAAAATATCCACATATTCTTCAAGATAAAACGAAGATTTCAAGACCAAGAACGCTCAAATCGGTTCATTTTTGTGGCCGGAAAAAAATAAAATAGAAAACACTAAAAATGCAAATGTATCGGAAGTACTGTGAGTTATTCAAATTCCGATTGAACAGGGAGTTAGGTCTTGCCGGGCCAACCATTTCAGTTCAAGAAATTTGAAAAAAGGTTGAGAATTGAGGGAGTTATGGGTATTTTTGTAAATGACCACAGAGTCTGTGGCACAGACGGACACACAGATACTTGTTCAGGAAGTGATTCTGAGAAAATTGGTATAAGAAAATGGAAGTGAAAAGGATCTGAAAAATGGTTTGCTCAGGAAATCAGCTATCAGCAAAAAACTAGAAAAAAGGTTCGAAATGTCGGCAGTTTTAGCCCTCTTTCCCTCTTGCTTTGGCCCCAACTTTAAGGGGGTGCTTCTGGTATTTTTCATTTTTTTAGTGTCCAGCAATTTGCTGAAGAGATTTCGGTCTGGATTTATAGTTGTTCGTTTACTGGTCAAATTGCCCCCCCCCCCACAATGAAATTTCTGGATCCGCCACTGTACGTACCCAGTACTCTGTTGAATTTCAAACTACCTACTCGTAAACAAATCCAGATGTCGAAAAACGAATGCAAGCTATCACACGAAGATCGAATAGAGATATTGAGATGCCGTTGTGAATCACGTTCTCAATTAGCACGTCATTCGAGGGACGGCTGTCACTGCGAGCTGTCCGTTGCCCTCTACGTCGGAGAACCTATCAGGACAGCTCCCACCTACCAGACACCTACAGCTGTACTTAACGTAGATATGACACCATAGTCGGGCCAATGATGGAGAAAGAGGGCGAAGTGTAAAGATGAGTGAGCGACCGAAACGAGAGGAGTTTCATTGATGAAGAATGTAACAGTGGGGGTCCACCACCTACCGAATCTGCCTCCCTGAAGCTTCTACCTGTGGAGTTAGGTTAGCATTTTCATCTTTTTATAATCCACATCCGTCTGATTGACGTTTCCAATGCGTGCCCCGCCCGGCTACTCCTTCACGCCGCGTTTCGTTCCGCTTTTTCTTCGTTTTATTTTTTCCTCCGCCTTTTCCGTCCGTTTCTGATGGCTTTGATTTTCAAAACGCGCCAGGCCACTTCCGTCAATCTAACAGGTTGGATTTTTTCTCTAAATATTTCCCAGCATGGTTTTATTTTCACTCCGGCCTCCAACGGCCTGTCAATATCGTCGATGTGCTGACTTCGCCGTGCACGTCGGAGATAATTTAGCTTGAAATGTTATCGGGCCAGACGTCAGCGATAACATTTCCGTTGCTCAATTTATAAACAATACCGAAGGTAATCCAAGATATTTTCGCTATTCCTTTCTAGGATTGTTTGAAGAGAGCCTGCGATGGTTGAAATAGTGAATTTTTGAGGATCGACCCGTTATTCAATTCTTGAAGTCAAATATCAGGGTTAGGGTCTTCAGATAACCTTTTTTCGAAAGCGATTTATCTGAAGACCCTAACCCTGGGTTATCATGATATTTGACTTCAAGGATTGGTTGAAACAGGTATGCTGCTTGAGATGGATTTGGATTATGATTCAACCATTCAAATCCGACTTTTTCGCGTGTCCGAGGAAAAGTTTTTCTCCAAAGATTTTTTACCTACTCATTTCTAGCGAACAGTCGAATTAAGCACGTTTGCGAGCGAAAGCAAAGTCAGGTAGTATTGCTGAAGTTGTTTTTCAAAAGCTCTGTCTCCAAAAATCGAGCAAACCATCGGCGGTAAAGATTCCCGACAAAAAATCCAGTGGTACCAATAAGACATTTTTGCCAAAAATCGAGTTGTAGCATGCATTACGACCAAGTCGAAGGAAACAGGGCCACTCCCGCCAAACGAAGGGTTTGTTCCAGGAGCGTGAGTGTAACCAATCTAACCTAATGCCTAAACTCACGCTCCTGGAACAAACCTAAATTTTTACAAGTTCGCGTTATTGATTTCTTGGTTGGTGATGGTAGCTTTGTTGGTGGATACTTGACCAACAAAATCTATTAATTGGTGAACAATTTTTTGGTTACAAGTGGCCCACGATCGGATAACCAATACGGTGGTGCGCTTATGGTGGTTTGACCAACTTCAGATCAGAGTTAATCCGAACATGTTCGCTCTTGGTTACTTTGTTTAAACAGATATCCGGATTAAGGGCTGATTCATCAATTTTTTTAAAGCTAGATTTATCCCAGGACGCTTGCACTACATTTCACCTAGGACTGAAAATTTCTTGGAATAATGTACCAAAAATTGACAAGCCTTAACTCTGATCCGAGGTTGGCGGAATGCACCATGACAGTTCCATGGTTGCTTCTCAAATAGTACTTACGCGCTCAAGGTGTGGTTGAACAGGGTTACGGCCGGCCTGAAACCGAAATGAGAATATATGAATAATGTATCATGCAATACATGAAACAAAGCATTTGGGAGCTTAAATGAAGCACTTTCTTGCGGCCTCAGAGGTTGGTGGGACTAGGAAACTGGAGCTCTCCCATACTGCTCATCCAGAATTCGGACTGCTTCCTACAAAGTTGTGCATATGGGCTTGGTTCATTTATGATGAACAAGGACAGAGGTCACCCATCTCTTGAAAGCAAGCTCTATAAAGATCCACGTTTCACAGGCATCTGCCTCGCCCGGACATCCCCCAGAGCAAGGATATTTTTTATTAATTTTTACGTCCATTTTTGCGAAGTAAATGGGAGTATTGTAATCGTCCTAAAATCTTGATTTTATGATAATGAATTTAGATAACAGCTTCAGAATAAATTTTCACGTTAGCACTTTTACCCAGAATTTTGGGATGGGTATCGACCAATGACTAATCGATTAATTGATCACTTTTCCAAGTAATTTATTAAATAATTACCACCACTGCAGCGAGGAGCCTATAATAGACAATAGTCAGTATACTGACGTATCCATCATTTAGAAAAGTAGGTATTATATTAAAACAACGAACTCAACTTGAACAAAAATGTACCTACCTATGCAAAAATGTAAATAAAAGTACCTAGGTATTGAAAAAAATTTAAAAAATGTTCAAAAAAAGTAGGTATTGAAAAAATGTAAAAAATACCTGTACAAAAAAGTATTGAAAAAATTTAAATGCAGTAGTTATTATAGAAAAGCAGTTTATTTGCTGTATGTGGGGTCAACTAATTATAAAATCGGTTGAATAATCGCTAAACATTAATCGATTGCTCGATTATTCAAACACGTAAGCATCGATTAAAAATAATCGATTAATTGACGTATTGATCGGTTATTTCGAATTATCGATTGACCGATGCCCATCCCTACCGGAATTACTTCATGTCTGCGCCCCCGTCTGTGGTTATTTACAAAAATGACCATAGCTCCCTCGATCGTTAACCTTTTTTCAAATTCCTTGAACTGGAATGTTCGTCTCGGCAAGACCTATCGCCTTGTTTAACCGGAAATTGAATTACTCGCAGTACTTCCGATATATTTGCATTTTTAGCGTTTTCTGGACCACTGGACGCTAATAACCCCCTCCCTCACTTGTAGCTCGTAAATGAAGAGTTTTCCTCCAAAACTGTATTCATCCACTTTTGAGTTTTGTCGTATCGATTTTATTTTTTCGATTTTCGATTGCTTATCTATAAGGTACCTGAAGGTACCATAGCTGCTATGAATCAAAATCGAAAATCGAAAAAACTAAATCGATATCGACAAAACTCGAAGGTGGATGAATGCAGTTATGGAGGAAAAACTCTTCAAATGGCCTCATGGCCTTCGAAGGTGATTCCTCCGCGTGAGTCACCGATATAGGCCACTGCGCATGCGAATCGGTCAACCTTGCGAACGACGAATAGCGCAGGTCAACCTATCTCGTAAAAATTCTCTTTTGGTATGTTTTGCAACACCCGGGGCTCCACTTAACACCTATTGGAGACCTGATCCAGAATCTCGTGAAACTTGTGAACCCCTCGGCCAGGCCATCATCGACCGCCCCAGTCCCAGGTGTGGCGGCAATCGTAAATAAATGCAAGCGGTAGCTCTGAGCTCCTCCTCATAATTTACAGGGGATATGAATGTTGGGATTCTCCCTCTCGCCTCGGACCTACCCCTCTCGTCTCCGTTTCAAGTTTTATGCCTTCGTAACCTACCTATCCTTTTATATCACACACTCACGTGCACACGATCCTAATTTACTCTCCGTCCTCCTCTTTCCTCGTCATTCCCCTCGCCCTCTCTCGCTCGCTCGCCAGTTTTTTATTCCTTCTTTTTTTCACATTTCCAAGTTTCTCTTTTGAGCTCAACGTCTGAGAGCGAGCTACCGTTCTCTCATATGCGTTACTTTGGTCTCTTTTTTCCTATTTTTCAACCTCCGATTCGAAGTTTCTGGCTTATCGCCTTCGAAATGGAAATACGAAAAAAGAAATAATGCTATTCAAAAAAGGTGTCTCTTCTTGGACTTGAAAAAAGCGTTTTCGGACTTCCATATGAAACCACATATTTTCAGGTCTCCCCGGTCGGTGCTTTAATGCTTTGGCTACTCCTTCTCCGAGGTTCCTTTGCATCGCCGTCCGATGACGTTCTTCTCCCCATTTGGCCACCCGGAGAGCAGACCCGAAATCGGCCGTGTATCGACAATCAACGCCTCGTGCCTGCTACGCTTCCATGCTTCTTCCTGAAATTCCGACCCGACCCCCCGAGGCACTGATCCTGAATTCAGTTCCATCATCTTATTCTTCGTCACGTCGTCTTATTACCATAACATAACGACAAAAACCGACCGATGGCCACCTTGTACTACAGCTTTATTAAAGCCGCTCGTAATTGTCCATCAATCCTTAAATTGTTGGTAATAAGCCAGTCGTTGGAAGCTGCGACTTCCACGGTGCTGACTGTCGTCGTGTTTGACGACTCTTGTTCTGGCGTTACCGCTTACTTATTTCTAGAGGTTTGTTTCAGGAGCGTGCACGCTCAACTTCACTCTTGAGTGAAGGCATAAGGTAAACAGTTTGGTAGGCAACGCCCCAGCAACAACACTTGCGTAAGTGCGCCTGGGGCGTTGCCTACCAAACCTGTTGACTCCATGCCTATACTCACGCTCCTGGTATAAGCCGGTTGTATGTAGGTTATTGCTGAAGGTTTCCGCGAGTTATTGCTATAGGTTGCTCCTGAGTGTTCGTTTCAGGGAATCCATTGCTATAGAGTATTGCTGAAGATTTGTTTCTGGGACTCTACTGCTATGAGGGGGTTGCCGAAGGTTTGCTTCTGAGAGTCTATTGCCATAGATGATCGCTGAGGGTTTGTTTCGGGGACTCTATTGCTGAAGGTTTGTTTTTGGGACTCCATTGCTGTTGGTTATTGCCATAGTTTTGTTTCTGGGACTATTGCCATGGGTTATTGCTGAAGGTTTGTTTTTGGGACTCCATTGCTGTGGGTTATTGCTGAAGGTTTGTTGTATCTGGGAGTCTGCTGGAGCAGGTTTGTTTCTGGGACTCTATTGCCATGGGTTTGCCAAGGTTCATTTCTGGGACTCTATTGCTGAAGGTTTGTTTTTGGGACTCCATTGCTGTGGGTTATTGCTGAAGGTTTGTTGTTTCTGGGAGTCTGCTGGAGCAGGTTTGTTTCTGGGAGTCTATTGCTATGGGTAATTGCTGAAGGGTTGTTTCCAAGAGTCAATTGATGGAGGTTTGTTTCTGGGAGTCTATTGCCATAGATGATCGCTGAATGTTTGTTTCTGGGACTCTATTTCCATGGGTTATTGCTGAAGGTTTGTTTTTGGGACTCCATTGCTGCGGGTTATTGCCATAGTTTTGTTTCTGGGACTCTATTGCCATGGGTTATTGCAGAAGGTTTGTTTTTGGGACTCCATTGCTGTGGGTTATTGCTGAAGGTTTGTTGTATCTGGGAGTCTGCTGGAGCAGGTTTGTTTCTGGGAGTCTATTGCCATAGATGATCGCTGAAGGTTTGTTTCTGGGACTCTATTTCCATGGGTTATTGCTGAAGGTTTGTTTTTGGGACTCCATTGCTGCGGTTATTGCTGAAGGTTTGTTGTATCTGAGAGTCTGCTGGAGCAGGTTTGTTTTTGGGAAGTCTTTTGCTATGGGTAATTGCTGAAGGGTTGTTTCCAGGAGTCAATTGCTGGAGGTTTGTTTCTAGGAGTCTATTGCTATGGGTTTGTTTCTGGGACTCTACTGCTATGAGGGGGTTGCCGAAGGTTTGCTTCTGAGAGTCTATGGCCATAGATGATCGCTGAGGGTTTGTTTCTGGGACTCTATTGCCATGGGTTTGCCAAGGTTCATTTCTGGGACTCTATTGCTGAAGGTTTGTTTTTGGGACTCCATTGCTGTTGGTTATTGCCATAGTTTTGTTTCTGGGACTCTATTGCCATGGGTTATTGCAGAAGGTTTGTTTTTGGCACTCCATTGCTGTGGGTTATTGCTGAAGGTTTGTTGTATCTGGGAGTCTGCTGGAGCAGGTTTGTTCCTGGGAGTCTATTGCTATGGGTAATTGCTGAAGGGTTGTTTCCAAGAGTCAATTGCTGGAGGTTTGTTTCTAGGAGTCTATTGCTATGGGTTTGTTTCTGGGACTCTACTGCTATGAGGGGGTTGCCGAAGGTTTGCTTCTGAGAGTCTATTGCCATAGATGATCGCTGAGGGTTTGTTTCTGGGACTCTATTGCCATGGGTTTGCCAAGGTTCATTTCTGGGACTCTATTGCTGAAGGTTTGTTTTTGGGACTCCATTGCTGTTGGTTATTGCCAGGGCCGTCCAGAGCCAAGCCGGGCCCCGGGGATAAAGACTCGACCGGGCCCCCCCCCCCGGTCAATAAAAGCATTTTTTTCTAATTTGCATATTAGTACGTAAAAGGCCCACGGGCGGGCCCGGGCCCCCTTGGGCCCCGGGCCCCGGGGATTTTGCCCCCCCTGCCCCCCCCTCTGGACGGCCCTGGTTATTGCCATAGTTTTGTTTCTGGGACTCTATTGCCATGGGTTATTGCAGAAGGTTTGTTTTTGGGACTCCATTGCTGTGGGTTATTGCTGAAGGTTTGTTGTATCTGGGAGTCTGCTGGAGCAGGTTTGTTCCTGGGAGTCTATTGCTATGGGTAATTGCTGAAGGGTTGTTTCCAAGAGTCAATTGCTGGAGGTGTGTTTCTGGGAGTCTATTGCCATAGATGATCGCTGAAGGTTTGTTTCTGGGACTCTATTTCCATGGGTTATTGCTGAAGGTTTGTTTTTGGGACTCCATTGCTGCGGGTTATTGCTGAAGGTTTGTTGTATCTGAGAGTCTGCTGGAGCAGGTTTGTTTTTGGGAAGTCTTTTGCTATGGGTAATTGCTGAAGGGTTGTTTCCAGGAGTCAATTGCTGGAGGTTTGTTTCTAGGAGTCTATTGCTATGGGTTTGTTTCTGGGACTCTACTGCTATGAGGGGATTGCCGAAGGTTTGCTTCTGAGAGTCTATTGCCATAGATGATCGCTGAGGGTTTGTTTCTGGGACTATTGCTGAAGGTTTGTTTTTGGGACTCCATTGCTGTTGGTTATTGCCATAGTTTTGTTTCTGGGACTATTGCCATGGGTTATTGCTGAAGGTTTGTTTTTGGGACTCCATTGCTGTGGGTTATTGCTGAAGGTTTGTTGTATCTGGGAGTCTGCTGGAGCAGGTTTGTTCCTGGGAGTCTATTGCTATGGGTAATTGCTGAAGGGTTGTTTCCAAGAGTCAATTGCTGGAGGTGTGTTTCTGGGAGTCTATTGCCATAGATGATCGCTGAAGGTTTGTTTCTGGGACTCTATTTCCATGGGTTATTGCTGAAGGTTTGTTTTTGGGACTCCATTGCTGCGGGTTATTGCTGAAGGTTTGTTGTATCTGAGAGTCTGCTGGAGCAGGTTTGTTTTTGGGAAGTCTTTTGCTATGGGTAATTGCTGAAGGGTTGTTTCCAGGAGTCAATTGCTGGAGGTTTGTTTCTAGGAGTCTATTGCTATGGGTTTGTTTCTGGGACTCTACTGCTATGAGGGGATTGCCGAAGGTTTGCTTCTGAGAGTCTATTGCCATAGATGATCGCTGAGGGTTTGTTTCTGGGACTATTGCTGAAGGTTTGTTTTTGGGACTCCATTGCTGTTGGTTATTGCCATAGTTTTGTTTCTGGGACTCTATTGCCATGGGTTATTGCAGAAGGTTTGTTTTTGGGACTCCATTGCTGTGGGTTATTGCTGAAGGTTTGTTGTATCTGGGAGTCTATTGCTATGGGTAATTGCTGAAGGGTTGTTTCCAGGAGTCTATTGCTGGAGGTTTGTTTCTGGGGTCTATTGCCATAGTTGATCGCTGAAGGTTTGTTTCTGGGACTCTATTGCTATGGGTTTGCCATGGTTTGTTTCTGGGACTCTATTGCCATGGGTTATTGCTGAAGGTTTGTTTTCGGGACTCCATTGCTGTGGGTTATTGCTGAAGGTTTGTTGTATCTGAGAGTCTGCTGGAACAGGTTTGTTTCTGGTAGTCTATTGCTAAAGGTTTGTTTCTGGGACTCTATTGCTATGGGTAATTGCGGAAGGGTTGTTTCCAGGAGTCTGTTGCTGGAGGTTTGTTTCTGGGAATCTATTGCCGTAGATGATCGCTGAAGGTTTGTTTCTGGGACTCTATTGCCATGGGTTTGCCAAGGTTTGTTTCTGGGACTCTATTGCCATGGGTTTGCCAAGGTTTGTTTCTGGGACTCTATTGCTGAAGATTTGTTTCTGGGACCCTATTGCTATGGGTTATTGCTGAAATGTTGTTTCTAGGAGTCTGTTACTGAAGGTTTGTTTCTGGGACTGTATTGCTATGGGTTATTGCTGAAGGATTGCTTCTGGGAGTCTATTGCTATTGATTATTGATGAAGATTTGTTTCCGGGACTCTATTGCTAAGGGTTATTGCTGAATGTTTGTTTTTCGGAGTCTGCCGCATCTGGTTTGTTTCTGAAAGTCTGTTGCTGCAGGATATGGCTGAAGGTTCGTTTCATGGATTCAATGTCCGATATTGACCACCCAGAGATTGTTTTCTTGTAGTCAACGCCCTTGGTATATCAACAGCCCCAAAACCCAACATAATGGCTTTATCAAAGGCTGATGAGCCAGGGAAGACGCATTTTTCCCAGGCGACATTATGGTAAAACCAAGTTTTGTTTCCATGAGATTAGATAGTCAGTGCCTCCTTGAATTATCAGTAATTAAAAGATTGATGAAGCGTCCCTTAATAATTTTCATAAAAACTTCCCCTTCAGACTGCTATGATTTTTACATGACTCCTAGAAGGAAAAACTTGTGATGAAGTTTGTAGTAAAAACCCGTTTAGGTTTTTTTTTGTCGCATACGCTCGTAAAAATGAACCCACATAAGTGGACAGGTTAGCCACTGTTACGCAAGTTAAAAACGTTCCAGCCCAGTTTGTAAAAACTTAATTATCTTATTATTACTATCGCTATTCAATAATTTATTAACGCGTCGTATTTTGTCGGTACCTTCAATCCTATTTCTGATTTGCATAAAAGAACAAGCCTATAATATACATTAGAATGCGGTTACCAATAAAAGCGAGTAGGTACTCATTTTTCTAAAAAACTACAAGGACGAGACCAGTTGTGGATCATCTGCGCTGAATACAGCAACCAATAACGAAGCTATTGTCGGAATGTCCTCTTCGGCGGTCTCCTTCAAAGGGAAGTGTTCTCCAAGTCCTTCAGAGCTTCACCGAGTGCCCCTTCAAGTTCAAGTTGGAATACGTGAGGCACACCCTCCTTTCGCGTATTCGAAGAACTTGCGGTCAAAATACTGCGGTCGAATCGGTACCGGAATTTTGGTGATGCCGTTTTAATAATTTCCTAACATTTTTCTTCAGAGCTGAAGAAAAATGTTAGGTAAGAAATTATTACAACACCTCTGTTAGTAAAAATCTTTGAAAAATGGGATAGGTACCTATGTAGGTAGGTACCTAATCGGTCGAGAAAAATCTTTTTTACAACACCCACTCAAAATTTTTCCTTTCACGTTTCAAAGGGTCTAGAACACAAATCTGCAATAAACATTTTTTGTCCGTCCGCCGTCAGGAGCAAAACGCAAAAAAGAATGGTTCGATATCAAAAAACGAGCGTTTAGCAAATTTTCCTATGACGTGCAAGGAAACCCTCTAAATTAACTCTAGAGTAGTCAAAAATGTTCAAATGTCAAAAAAGTCATGATCTCAAAAACAGTTTTTTTGAGTTTTCGACCCTTTAACATTTTTTGATCGGATTCCCCTAACAATATGTCTCAAGTTGGAGCAAACGACAACGTTTAGGACTAACCGCGCCAAAATCGGATCAGCGGTTCGATACGAAGTGGACGGACGAAATTTTGGCCAAACATTTCGTCCAGCCACTTCGTATTGAACTACTGATCCGATTTTGACGAAATTAGTCTTGAAAGTTGTGGTTTGCTCCAACGTGAGACATATTGGTCGGGCAATCCGATCGGAAAAGGTTAAGGGGTCAAAATCGGCATTAGTACGGTCCATTTTCGAAAAAACACAATTACTCAATTTTGAAGGTGATGCCGTGGGTTTAGAATTTTTTGTGTACTTTTCCCGGGTTTCTCGCTTGATTTACCATTTAAAAGGGGGTTTTTCCGAAATTGTTTGAAAATTTTGTTTTTAAGTCGGTCTGGCTCAAATTTCTTGACGCGATTTCTCTTTTTTCGCGTTTTTTGCTGATTTGAGGGAGTTCTACTGAACCGATTTTGAATTTTTCGAGCTTGTTGGATTCCTTGAAGGTTTTTACACATTTTTCACTCTCTCTAAGTCAAAATTAGTTGGGTTTTAGTGATCGAAAACTGGTTTAAAGACTAATTTTTGGCCTAAAAAAAGAATATTTTTTAACCCTCCAAAAAAAGGTAGGTCAAAATGTTTTTACAACACCCCCTCAAAATTTCTTCTTCAACATTTCAAAGGGTCCAGAACACAAATCAGCAATAAAAATTATTTGTCCATCCGCCGTCAGCAAAACGCATAGAAGGATGGTCCGATTTCAGAAACCAGTGGTGCGTAGATAACACACAATACTTCCATATCTTGAAACGCAAAATTGTGACACAATTTGATCATATTTTGAGTGCTTTTAAGGGTGTTTAGCCCAAAAATATTAAAAAATTCACTATTAAAATTTTTTTAAAATTCGCCCAAAATGAAAAAACGCCACATTTTTGGAATGTAAAAAATATCCACATATTCTGCAAGGTGAAACAAAGATTTTAAGACCAAGAACGCTCAAATCGGTTCATTTTTGTGGCCGGAAAAAAATAAAATTGAAAACACTAAAAATGCAAATATATCGGAAGTACTGTACGTTATCCAAATTCCGATTAAACAGGGTGTTAGGTCTTGCCGAGACGAACATTTCAGTTCAAGAAATTTGAAAAAAGGTTGAGATTTGAGGGAGCTATGGCCATTTTTGTAAATGACCACCTACGGTAAGACGGAAACACAGACACTTGGTCGTGAATTGATTATGAGTAAATGTTTATAAGAAAAAAGTTTTTTCTGAAGCTCCGTTCCGAGTTCTCAAAGATGTTCAAATGTCAAAAAAGTCATGGTCTCAAAAACAGTTTTTTTGGGTTTTCTTACCTACGACCTACGTGTTCTTATTATCTCAAAGTTAACTTTATTTCCTTCCGACTCAGCGTTGGTAGTGTTATCCTGTCAAATAAGGAAAGTTAGAACGTGCTCACGCCGCTATTTTCAACGGCTAGTCCAATTAAGTGTAACATTTGACCAACTATTCGTCGGCTACTGACACCGAAACATGACGAGATCAGGTCATTCGAGTCGGGCGGGCAGTAAAGGTAGCGGCTGGCGATTGCGCGACCGAAGACCCCTGTGAGGCTTCAGTTTCTATGGTTTCGTTCTCGAGACGTCCACTTCTCAATTACAGCGGTTCTTTCTAAAATTCAAACGTCAGTCAGTGTTGCCAAGCTGGGGGCGTCCTCCCCGAATTCGGGAGTTTGAATGCCAGAGGGGGATTTTGGAGGTTCAATGTTTGGGAGGTGTTTGAAGTCAAGGGTAGTGTCGTTTCGATACCCCCATATACTCGATATTTGGTATCGAATGAGTATACTCGATATATCGAAGTCTCAGTACTGATATCGATATCTTATCGGAACGTAAGTACTCGATACCATGAGTATCATTCGATACTTTCTTTGGGTGTTTTCCCTAACAAACGTAGAGAGAACGATATAATTTCTCAATGGAATTGTCTCAACCGGATAAAAAATGCAAATTCATTCAAATAACTTCAATGTTTCTTTCTGCTTGTTTCTATATTCAGACAGCACTGGCTCAGGTAAAGGAAAATGATAACCAGTGGTGCGTAGTTAACACACAATACTTCCATATTTCGAAAAGTAAAAACGTGACACAATTAGATCACCGTTTTCAGGGGTGTTTAGGACAAAAATATCGAAAAACTCACTATCCAAATTTTGAAATTCGCTCAAAACAAAAATACGCTAATTTATCGGAATACAAAAAATATCCTCATATTCTGCAAGGTAAAACAAAGATTTCAAGACCATGAACGCTCAAATCGGTTCGTTTTTGCGGCCGGAAAAAAATAAAATAGAAAACACTAAAAATGCAAATATATCGGAAGTACTGTGAGTTATTCAAATTCCGATTGAACAGGGTGTTAGGTCCTGCCGAGACAAATATTTCAGTTCAAGAAATTTGAAAAAAGATTGAGAATTGAGGGAGCTACGGCCATTTTTGTAAATGTGTATAAGTGTGTCTTTCCCCAAACCCGGACATCTCCAAAATGCCAAATTGTTCAAAAAAGGTGATTTTTTGTCACGCTGAACTAGATAGACTGTAAAACCATTCTTTTTGCCTTCAAGGTTACAGGGGGGGGGGGGAGGTATTCACAATCTTATCTTGGATTTGGCCGTTTTTACAGCAAAATCGAACTGAGGTTTTGCTAAATTGGAAGTAAATATAGGGTTCTTCCGTAATGTAATATTGTAATATAACACAAAACAATGTTTTAGTTCATTTGCAGTCCCAACAACCCTATATTTACATCCAATTCAGCAAAAACTCAGTTCGATTTTGCTGCAAAAACGGCCAACTCCAGATTGAGTTTCATAAACGGCCAAATCCAAGATAATTCAAGAATATGTTTTCAAACACTCAGCAAAAGAATGGTTTTACAGTCTATCTAGTTCAGCGTGACAAAAAATCACCTTTTTTGAAAAATTTGGCATTTTGGAGATGGCCGGGTTTGCAACTACACGACACAAAGAGAGATACAACATTTATTTTTTTTAATAAAAAAAAAATTTTAAATAAAAAGTTTTTTTTCTGAAGCTCCGTTTCGATTCTTGATTTTATAACGATTCAATAGTTCCATTCACTCAGTAAATATGGGAGTGAAAAAGGATCTGAAAAATGGTCCCAGGCATACATATTTCCGTTGGACTGACACTCTTCCTCACGATACTGAGAACCCAACGCGTGGTGTGGCGTTCCGTATGCAATATTACTGATCTTCTGTTCACTAGCTGGACCAACAAGCTCGGCCAGTCGTCTGAGTCATATCTCGAAATTGAGTTCAGGTCAAAACGAGAATTGAACTGCTCCTGTTCACTGCGCCTTCGCCCCTCCGTCTGCGCATGTCTCTTTGCTCGAGTGCACGCCGCGTGTCACGTGGTACTGTAGTAGGACGTGTAGATACTTAATTGCCTCACGACTTTACCCGTTCTGAGGTCGTTCCGGCGTCGGCGTAAAAGTCATTTCGCTTTGTGACTGTCCGGAGTAGAGGGAGTCGATCGAGCTCAGTTCACACGGAAAGTGTTAGTTGAGGAAACCAGTGGTGCGTTGATAACACACAATACTTCCATATTTTGAAACGTAAAATTGTGACGCAATTTGATCATATTTTGACTGCTTTTAAGGGTGTTTTGGTCAAAAATATCGAAAAATTCACTATGCAAATTTTAAAACTCGCCTAAAATAAAAATACGCCAAGTTGTAGGAGTATGAAAAATATCCACATATTCGGCAAGGTAAAACGAAGATTTTGAGACCAAGAACGCTCAAATCGGTTCATTTTTGTGGCCGGAAAAAAATAAAATAGAAAAGTTTTCTATTTCTAGTGTTTAACACTAAAAATGCAAATATATCGGAAGTAGTGTGAGTTATTCGAATTCCGATTAAACGAGGTGTTAGGTCTTACCGAGACAAACATTTCAGTTCAAGAAATTTGAAAAAAGGTTGAGAATTGAGGGAGCTATGGCCATTTTTTGTAAATTGGGAAGTGATTCTGAGTAATAGTGTAAAAGTAGAAGTTTTTTCTGAAGCTTCGTTCCGATTCTCGATTTGAGGACGATTCCAATACTTCCATTCACTTTGTAAATATGAAAGTAAAAAATTCATTTTGAATGTTTTAAATGGTATTGAGTATTTTGCTGAATTCAGATGATGAAGGTGGGCAGTTAAGCTGCTTGATAAGGTGTAAAAAATTTTTTTTCGTAATGTATAAAAATAATTTGCAAAGTATATAGGTACCTAATATATACTTTACAAAGTATATAATATATCGCGGGTCCCACAGCAACACCCCGCATCGTCATTTTGGTCACTTTTCAAACCCTGAGAACCCACTTTGAAAACCCTGGTTGTCAAGGATGGAGAAAACTTTAAAAAATACTATAAAAGCAGTCTAATAAAGACGCTCTTGCGATAAAATTTGAAGCACATGCGTGGCCACCTCGTCTGAAATGGTAAACGATACCAAATAGCAAAGCTGGAAGTACAGCTCGTTACCGACATATGACGATACAGGTTGTTATCTAATACGTGAATCGCGCAAATCCTATTGGAATTGCGATGGAACTTCAAATTTTATTGAATCCGGGCTGGAGAGAGCTTTCCAACCATATGCATAACTCATTTTTGGCAAAAATGACGATACGGGGTGTTGCTCTGAGACCTGCGATACACATATTTTGTCCAATAAACGTCCAGACTGCATTTTTTTCAGACCCTCAACTGTAAACTGACCCAAATTGACCCAAATTGCCTTAAATTTGCTTTTAATGACACAATATGAGTATTTTTCGTAACTTTTTCAAGAATTATCATGCTAGAGGATGTACTCAATATAATGAGACAAAAAAAAATTGGTTAAAAATCAACAATAATTATTTTGAGATAAAACGGAAGTCAAATTTTCCTGCTTTTGGAGAACCGCCCATATTTCGGAAATATGAAAGTTGAAATTACAATACACCTCCCGAAAAAATTCGAGAGCGTAGTACGCCGTGAACTTGAAATGCGGTGCCGGTGTCGAATCTCCGTCTCGCTCCGACGTCCGACGTCCGAGAGAGACGGCCGATAAAACCGGTGTTTATTTACTCGGCTCACACGAAAGGAATGATCGATCAATCGCTCGGCGTGGAATGATATTAGGCGGGACGAGTCGGGACGGGAATTTTGAAATATGCGCCGGGACGGGCGAGGGGATATTATTACAAATGAGACCGTCCGACTGGGTAATTAGGAAGTGTAAATAAATGCCCGCCCATAAGTCCGGGCTTCAACTTCGCAGGTTAGAAACGAACGCGCGGTCATTTGTCCTACGTGGAACCGGTCACATTTGTACTACCTGCGAGTCGATTCGACCGCTGCCCCCTGCGATAACGGACAAATTGCCGCCGGACGTTGACTCGAGGATGATAAATCACAAGTTTCGAGTCCTACTTGAAGTTCCTTTAACTATCACTTGTAAAAAGGGTAGTATCTTTTTTTTTAAATTCCGAAATTTTCGACGAAATAGCCGACGCGCTTGAAATTTTCAGTCATGATATCCGCGATGGTGTTCAGAACGCGTTAAATAACGCGGCGTTCTCATATAATCAAATCATCCATAAGTCATTATAATAAAATCATATATTATAAAAATCATCCATAAGTGTGATTTTTCGACCTATCATTTTATTGTAAATTGTAAATAAAGCCATTCATTCATTTCATATCGTGAGTTCTCCCGGCGTATAATTCTACTGTGTAGGTACGCCCGGCCGCACTGAACGCCTCTCTTTTTGGAAGTACCGTGGGTGATCCTCGAAAATAAAGAAAATTCCAATCTCAACAACGGCAAATGCGGCCGATAATGTGAATTATTTGTGGGGTTAGTAAATCAGGGATGAGGGTAATGTAGTCAGGCTACCGTAATCTCCAGCCTCGTCCGCCGGTCCGACGATCCGGGCCGTGTTGTTGGAATCGTCGGATCTGAGGTGCCGCTGGGCCGATAATTATGAAGGCCTGGCCTTTCTCGTTGGGAAGCGACAAAGGGAAGCGCGTGATTTGTGGACGAGTAGGCGGTAGCAGGAGGAGGACGAGCCGAGGAGGGAAAGGTGCACATGGCACTCGGCCGTAGTCACGACCCCTCATGATCCTCATGCCCCCTCCATGCCAACATGGCGACATTATTTCGGAATTTGAATTTTGAAAAATTTGAAACGTTTTTTTGCCAGTTGGGCAATGTTCTACGCTAAAAAATGCTTTAAATAAAGAAATCTACGTTTGATCATGAATACCTTTTAAATATTTAAAAAATTAAAATACTGAAGAAAATTTAGAATTTTTAGGAAAAGCATTTTTTACCTTTGAACATTACCTATCTGGCAAAAAAAGTTACGGTATCGAGGAACGAAAATTCGGCCAATTAGGTATAGCAGTTGCTGCTTGTAGTCAAATCCATAATAATTATGGATCCCACGTACTTGACACAATTATTGTGTCAAGTACGTGGGATAACTAAATTGGTAACTCGGTGTAACTCTTTACAAATACAAATGACTTTCAGCCCCTCGATATGTTTTTGAAGTGTTGGCAACTCAAACTCAAACTGAACCTCAAGCCAAAAATCGAACCATAACTC
This sequence comes from Nesidiocoris tenuis, assembly GCA_036186465.1. Taxonomy (NCBI): domain Eukaryota; kingdom Metazoa; phylum Arthropoda; class Insecta; order Hemiptera; family Miridae; genus Nesidiocoris; species Nesidiocoris tenuis. The sequence continues at coordinate 36,823,994 of AP028909.1, read as the reverse complement.
TTATTGAAACTAAAAGACCAACTCAAAACTCGAACTGAAACTCAATCTTTAACTAAATTTGAAACTCAAACTGAAACTTGCACTAAATCTTAAACTCAAACTGAAACCCAAACTGACACTTATACTCAAACTGAAACTCAATCTTGAACTAAAATTGAAACTCAAAATGAAACTTTTGAAACCAAAACTGCTGCTCAAACTGAAGCTCAAACTCAAACTTATACCCGAACTGATACTCAATCTTGGAATAAAACTGAAACTAAAACACAAACTCAAACTGAGTTTCCGCCTGTTTATCAGTATCAGTTTTAGTTTGAGGTTGAGTTTGAATTTGAGTCTCAGTTTTAGCTTGAGTTTGGGTTTCAAATTTGAATATCAATATCAGTTAAAATATAAGTTCGGGTTTTTGTCTCAGTTTGAGTTTCATTTTGAGTATCAATTTCAGTTTACGTTTGAGCTCCAGTGTCAGTTCGAGTTTGAGCTTGTGTATCATGACACTGCAGTGTCAGTTTGAGATTGAGTTTTAGTTTCAATTTGAGTTTGATTTGCAGTTTGAGAATTAGTGTCAGTTTGAGTCAGTGGAGAAGTATAAGTTTGAGTTTTAGTACTTATCGATATGAGTTTCCAGATGAGTTTGAGTATCAGTTTCAGTTCTAATTTAAGTTTGGGTATCAGTAGGTGTTTACTGTGTATCAGTATCAATTTGATTTTGGCTTTTGGTTTCAGTTTTGGTATCAGCTCGAGCTCCAATTTGAGTTTTTCTTTCAGTTTGAGTATAAATTAGTTTCAGGTTGAGTTTGAGTACCTCTCTGTTTATCAGGATATAAATTTGAATTTTAATTTCAATATGAGGTTTAGTTTGAGTTTCAGTTCGAGTTTGAGGTTCAGTTTGAGCTTGAGTATCGTTCGAGTCTCTCTTCCAGTTTGAGTTTGAGTTCCAGTATCAGTTTGAGTTCTAGTATCAGTTTGAGATTAAATTTGAGTTTCTGACTGAGTATCAGTTTGAGTTTGTGTACAAGTATCTGTTTGAATTTTGGTTTCAATTTTAATTCCAGTTTAATTAAATTTTTAGTTTCAATTATTAATTAATTAATTAGTTTCAATTTTTAGTTTTAATTAATTCAATTTTTAGCTTTAATTAATTCAATTTTTAGTTTCAATTTTAATTCCAGTTTGAGTTGCCTTTCTTTTAACCTTTGAGTTTGAGCAACAGTTTCAGTTAGAGTATCAGTTTGCGTTTACTATGTCTATCAATTTGACATTGGCATTAGTATAATTTCGAGGTTTAGTTTCAGCATTTTTTGTACGTAAATATTTCGTATAACATGCGAGTAAGTAATTGCTGAATTACTGTGCGTTACTGATCGCTCAACCGTGGAAGAAAATCGGCCCAGGCGTTGAGCCGTCGGCAATCGGGTGGCGATTGTTCGAATATTTTAATATCGAATTGAATTTTGCAAACCGAATTAGCATTAGGAAAAAAGTAGGAACGTAACTCTAATCTTTTAACATCCATAAAGTAAATGGGAGTATTGCAATTTTCCTAAAATCAAAAATCGGAAATTTTATTTACAAAAATGGCCATAGCTCCATCGATTCTCAACCTTATTTCAAATTTCTTGAACTCAAATGTTTGTCTCGGCAAGACCTAACGCCCTGTTTAATCCGAATTTGAATAACTCACAGTAATTCCGGTATATCAGCATTTTTAGTGTTTTCTATTTTATTTTTTTCCGCTCACAAAAATGAACCGATTTGAGCGTTCTTGGTCTTAAAATCTTCGTTTTACCTTGCAGAATATTTGGATATTTTTTATATTCCGATAACATCGAGTATTTTCATTTTAGGCGAGTTTTAAAATTTGCATAGTGACTTTTTTGATATTTTTGACCTAAACACCCTTAAAATTAGTCAAAATATGTCAAATTGTTTCACACTTTTACGTTTCAAAATATGGAAGTATTGTGTGTTACCTAATTACCACCGATTTTCAAATTTCTTCAACTTGGATGTTTGTCAACGTTAACCGGAATCTGAATATGGGTGATTCTCAAAAAAAGCAACTTTCATGTTAATCGACCATAACTCGGGAACGCAATCATCTGAGACTCGTGATTTTTTTTTCTATCTGTTCACTAGGCGGCCGCTGGACGTAATCCAACCCAAAAAATAAAAGGGAGGGGATATTGGAAAGTTATTTATTGCTAATCAAACGTTCAAATGTTCAGTTCCGTGCCCTGTAGCAGTATACGTTTTCAAGATCTCGAAAGGTAAGTATTGAATTGAAATCAGCACATTTCCTTGAAAAAATTCCTTGAATCGATTCAGAATTAGTTATTCTTTATGTTTTGCAAGCTTATATCAACATTTCTTTCGAATTTAGTCGGCCACGGTACCTCAAACTTGCGTACATGGTTTTGAGTTCAGTTCCATGGCTTCATCAAAAAAGTGTCCTTTCGCATCGAAGTACTGAGTGGACAAAAGCCGGGAAACTGCATCAGTAGTTGGCAAAACTGTTCGCCTCTATGGCCCTACAGTTGCACGGCGCTTACACCTCTCATTGCTCCGCCAGCGCTCCTGAGGTGAACATGAACGCGTGGGTGTTTTTTCTCCATTCCTTTCCATGCCCCTATAGAATCAATTCTAATTCGACGCTCATGCTAATTTTTTTGCTTTCAACGCATTCTACTCGTCTGTTACCATTAAGAAAAATTCAATTTAGCACCTTAAATTATTTTTACAGTAGTATACACTGGATTGAAGAACGATTTTTTCCAGTTCCATGTCCCAATCAGTCTCTTCCCATGCCCTTATTGATAATGTGATGTGGCCGTGGGACCGAAATTATCGGTAAGGACATGGGAGTGAAAAAATCAGCAAAGTATCATTGCAGTTTTTTAGATTTTGATGGTTTTAAGTTGAATTGAAAATAGCGTAGGTACTTGATTGTTGAGTGATGTGAGAACCCCTATATTATTTCAAGTTGTTTTATTCAGGAACTACGTCGATGGCTCCACCAAAATTGTTCACTCCAGCAGAAATAAAGGAGCGTAGAAGGCTCCGGAAAAAAGCCCGGAGGGAAAAAACCAGAAACGACCCAGTCCTACCATCTTATTGTGGTTTTATTATTAAAATTAAGTTATTTTATTCCTATGATGAGTTTGATCTCAACCGAGTGTTTAAATGTGATCTACTAACGAGTAACAATGTTAGAAAAAAGTTTGAAAATTTTTTCTGAGCAACAAAATTTTAAAAATTTACTCGACCCAAAAAGTTGCTTTTTTTTTAGAATCACCCATATGTTGTGGCTTATGTCATAAAAGAAATGGGAAAATCGAGAAGCGAAAATAAATACGTAAGGGATTGGAAAATCCAGAAAAGAAGTCAATCAATGAAAAACAACAAGTTACCTTTTTGTCAGGTTTTATCGTAGCTGATAAGAAAATGAAATGTCCCGATGTTATCTATGGTAAACATCACTATACAAGAATAGATATCAACACTTTTAAAGACTCTATTTTATTTTTTCTGGTCAGCAAAATGAACCGATTTGAGCGTTATTGGTTCTAAAATCGATGTTTCGTCTTGCAGAATGCGTTTGTATTTTAAATAATTTTAAATACCGGTAACTCGGCGCATTTTGATTCTAGGCGAAGTTTCAACCGTGTTTTTTGAGATTTTTGATCATTATAGCCTCAAAAGCGGTCAAAATATGATCAAAATTTAATTTAATCGTGTCAAACTTTTCAAAATCTTTCAAACGCTTCAAAATATGGAAGTATTGTGTGTTATCTACGCACCACTTGGACTGGATGGTTTTTGAAATCGGCATAATGAGTTTTTGACATTTTCGAAGGCCTTCAAAATAGTCAAAATCAGATTAATTTAGTTCAAAAAATTTAGGCACCGAAATCTGGAATTATTGTGTATAATTATGGAGCACTTTAAAATTAAAATTGTGTAATTTTAGGCCGATTACAATAATGCTTTTAGTTCGAGGACAATTTACTTCAAGTAATTTCACTTTCCCATGTATGAAAGCAAATTTCTATAAGAGAGGACCTTTGTGTATTAACTGTGCTATGAAACTTTAGGTTAACGAAATTGTAGTTCTCGGGCGAATATTTTTCGTTGCTTATTGAAGCTTTTTGTTGAAAATTGAAATTGAAATTCGAGTTTCTCCAGCGGTGCGTAGATAACACGCAATACTTTCATATTTTGAAACGTAAACTTTTGACACGATTCGACCATATTTTGACTGCTTTTGAGGGTGTTTAGGTCAAAAATATCAAAAAACTAACTGCAGTCTTTAAAACTCGCCTAAAATGAAAATTCGCCAGGTTAAAGGATTATAAAAAATATCCACACATTCTGCAAGGTAAAGCAAAGATTCTGGGACCAAGAACGCTCAAATCGGTTCATATATTTGTGGGCCGGAAAAAAATAAAATAGAAAACACTAAAAATGCAAATATACGGAAGTACTGTGAGTTATTCAAATTCTGATTTAAACAGGGGTGTAAGGTCTTGCCGAGACAAACATCTTCCAGTTCAAGAAAATTTGAAAAAAAGGTTGAGAAATGAGGGGAGTTATGGCAAGTAATTTTTGTAAATGACCACAGAGGAAAGATAGACCACACGGACACAAAGTTCAGGAAGTGATTCTCTGGAGTAAATTTGTAAGAGTAAAAGTTTTTTCTGAAGCTCCATTCCGTTTCTTGATTTTAGGGCGATTAAGTACACATACTCTCCATTTTCTCTGTCCTAAATATGGAAAGTAAAAAGGATAGCATATATAGGCCGTTCGAAACGATTTGTTTAATCTTCGTATAATACTTGCAATTTCAATATAATTTTATGTTATGTCGTCCGAAAATGACAATTGGTGAAATGTCTTGAAAATGCACGACGGCATATAGAAGGATGTACATGTAGGTCAGCATATCGTTGTATTTAGCCGCCGAATAAGAGAAAACTACCCTTAAACGATGCGATAATCGATAAGGAAAGTGGTGTATCCTCAATTTACACAAACCCTTACGCTTGTCAATTCGATAAGGGAAGAAAAAGGAAGACGAATGGGCCCTCCACAACAACAAGACGAGGATGGAACAGCCAGAGCCAGAGCCCAGACCCCAGACCGTCACTACTGCCGCAGGTTCCCGAAGACTGGCCCTTCGTTCGTTTCTCGGCCGCTCGGAGCGCTAGGAGCGGCGGAAGATGGCCGGAAACGGCGGGCGCGGATTGGCCGCCGGGCGGGCACGCCTTTCCGCCGGTCTCCCGCGTATCCCGCGGCCCGCCTCTTCAACCCCGCGGTCTCATCCCCGCGCCGCTCACTGTCTTGCCGAGCTGAAAATATTAATTTTTTATCTCGACCCCTCTCCGCCCGGCACTTGACCCGCCGCATTTTTCCGCCCCCGCGCGTCCCTTGCAGATCTTAGGCCAATCAGCTTTGAACCCGCCGCAGCAAGTTCCCCGTCGGATTCAATTATTTTTACCGAACCGCTCGGCGGTCTTCCTGGGCAAGTGCGTGTTTTCCCTTCCCGACAGTCAAGTCTCCTATACCAAGGGCGGTCTTTACCTACGTGCGTTGTCAAGTTTGGGCAAAACGTACGATCAGATAAAATACAGTATTTTCGAGTCGAATTGATAATTTTCCGAATCAAATTTGATAATTTTCTATACAAATGTGAGCTTTTTCCAAGGCAATCCGTTACAAAAGATTCTCAGTTTGATTCGGAAAATTCTCAATTTGATTTGGAAAATTCATAGATCCTAACGAAGGTGCGTTGTCAAGTTTGGGCAAAACGTAAGATCAGATTCAATGTATTACCTATTTCCGAGTCGAATTGAGAATTTTCCGAATCAAATTTGAAAATTTTCCATACAAATGTGAGCTTTTTCCAAGGCAATCCTGTACAAAAGATTCTCAGTTTGATTTGGAAAATTCATGGATCTTAACGTTGATGCGTTGTCAAGTTTGGGTAAAACGTACGATCAGATCAGAGAAATTGTATATTTCCACGTCAAATTAAACTAGTTGAGAGTTTCCAAACCAAATTGAGGATTTTCCAAACAAATTCGAGAATTTTCCGAGGCCATCTGGCAAGAAACATTTTCAATTTGGAAAATTCTCAATTCGATTCGGGAAATTCTGATTATGATTTGGAAAATTCTCAACACGGACTTGAAAATTCTCAATTTGTTTTGGAAACAGGCGATCTTTACGAACGTCCGTTGTCAAGTTTGGGTAAAACGTACTATCAGATTAAATATGGTATTTCCAAGTGAAATAGAGAATTTTCCCAACAATTTGAGAATTTTTCGAGGCAATATTCTTCGAAAAATTTTCAATTCGATTTGGAAAATTCTGATTTTGCTTCGGAAAATTCTCAATTTGTAACTGGCGGTATTCACGTTGTCAAGTTCGGGCCGAACATCGGACGTTTTAACGATTAAAAACTGTCCAGCATTTTGTAATTCGGATTGAGAATTTCCCGAACCGATTTGAGAATTTTCCCAACCAATTCGAGACATTTCTACGCCATTTTGAGAATTTCCCAAGGCAATAATGTTAGAAAGATTCTCAATTTGATTTGGAAAAGTCGTATATCCTTGTCAGCCTCTGGACGCTTAACCCCTCGTACATATTGTAGACAAAAAAAATTGTTAACAGGTTTTCTAATGCAAAAATATTAGTAAACGAAAAATTGTAGATATTTTCGTATGAAATTTTTCGTTTGCCCACTGATTGGAAAGAATGGGAATAATTTCAATTATTTTCGCAAAAAGTTTGAATAATATTAACAGTCTGTAGGTACAGCATAGAGAAAACTATCCTTCATCAGATTTAATCACTCATCTGATCGGCACTCGATATATCGATTTCTATAGAAATCACGGGGCGCAACGTCGAACAATCGATGAAATCACGAGAATCCGTCGAGCTCTCAAGCGTTAAAACGAAGAGCCTGATGTTCTCTGAAACTGGACCGCAAGGAGGAGACCCTCGGCGAGGGAGAAGGACGGACGATCGAGCCTTTCACTTCTGCCCGCGCAGCCAACTTGTCTGGGAACTGGATTTCCACGAATCTTCGCTCAGATCTACCGACTGCCTTCCTCCAGTGATCTCCTGTTATTTATTCCATCACATTTCACATTGTCATTGTCATTTAATCGCAACATTTGTATCACATATCAATTAGTAGGGATCGGATTTTTATGTATTTAAAAATTGCCAATATGTGACATATATAGATATTTATTAATTTTCATAACATATGTGGAAAATATGTAAAAAGGTTTAAATGTTTATAAAAAATATGGGGAAAATATGTAAAAAGGTTTAAATATTTTCAAAAAAACTCATGTACCTGAAGTCACAATTTCAAACAAAAACAGTTTTTTGGAATTTCAACACCTTAAAATTTTTCGATCGGATTCCCCGGACAATATCCACCAAGTTGGAGATAACCACAACTTTTAGGACTAGTTTCATTAAAATCATTTCGGTCAAAATCGGTTGAAGGTTAAGGGGTCCAAATCAGCATTAGTACGGTCCATTTTCGAAAAATACAAAAACTCAATTTTGAAGGTGATGTCGTGGGTTTCGCATTTTGACTATTTTCCCGGGTTTTTCGCTTGATTTACCATAGGATAGAGGTTCTTGGATGAGGAATGATTTCCTCAAAATTATGAAAAACTGCTCAAAATCAAAAAATATGCGTTTTATTGGATTAAATATTTGTAAAATATGGATTTATAGTGGAATATGTCAAAATATGTGAAATGAAAGTGGGCTTAAACGGTTCAGAAAATGTCAATATGGACACGCCTAATTGAAAAACATCAGTACATTGCCTAGAAAAAAATATGTAAACACATATGGATCCGCATCCCTATTAATTAGATACCTACCTAAGATGTCTGAATAATGAAAAACAGAGGAAAAATAAGTAGGCATGTGCACATTAGTTCTTTCCGTGTATCCGAAGAACTCTTGCAAATTCTGCACAGGGGTTCTGTCGAGACGTTAAGACCAAAACTAGATACGGAACCTGATTTTTGGTAAAAATTTCAAATTTTTTCGATAACTCCTTCGCTCTGAAAAACCCCGGTACGGCGGACGGACTTACAAAAAATTTACGGATTCGGATTCTACACCCTTTGAAACGTAAACCAATAAATTTTCAGGGGGTGTTAAAAAAAATTTTCCTGACCGATTACAAAGGTTCATTTCTTAAGAAAAATGAACCAAAAACCCATTCCAGACCGCTCGTACTTTTCTGTTGTCCACCGAAAGATAAGCGCCGTCTTATTTTGGTCCCCGGAAACCCGCACAACAGTAGCGCTGAGCCGGTCAGGGGTATTCAAGCTTTGGTGGTCAAGGCGCTCTGAATTAACGAGCGCGCTTGAGTTCGAACTTGTAACCGATTAAATGATCAGCACACAAAATTGTGTGACGGATAGTGATCATTAGAATGCGATAAAAATATATTTGGGACACTCTGGATAACTCGGCGTATATTTTTATTTTGGGCGAATTTTAAAAATTTGAATAGTGATTTTTTTGAGATACTTTTTCGAGCCTAAACACCTCTTAAAAAGTAGTCAAAATATTATCGAATTGAGTCACAATTTTACGTTTCAAGATATGGAAAGGTATTTGTGTGTTATCTACCCACCACTGGTTATTATTAGGGCAAATAATATTATTTATTATCCTATTATTATTACATTATATTTAATTAGGCATGTGTCTTTATTATTATTTATATTTTACCTATAAGTAAAATGATAAATCGTCATGTCTAGTATTTTTTTACTCGGCAGGTTTTTAACTATAGTATCTGATAATTACTGTAGGTAAAAACCTGCCGAGTAAAAAATAATTATTATCTACCAATGTCGTATTTCTTATTGTACACTTCTTTCTCAATTTCAGTTTTCCGACTGCTTTTACTTGGCTGGGCTTCCTCACTGTTTTTCAGATTGATTTTTCTTTACCGCTAAAGATGCATAATATGTCAAATATATTATGTCAAATCGAAAAATTTATTAAAAATTGATATCTGATTTGGAACGGGAGTAGAACAATGATATCGCAGGTTCCGAACAACAATCCGTCTATGGCATTGCTATTTAACGTGAATTTTGACGACACATAATACTTCAGTACTATTTTCCGCGCTTTTCAGTACTTTCCGCCCATAAAAATATATCGTCATTCAGAGCCCCAAAATCTCCATTCTGGCTTACAGAATAATTCGTACGTATGTTTTTCATATTTTGTACAGCGAATCATACTATTATTCCATAGGGGGGTTAAGGTTTTCAATTATTCATTTTATTTATTATTAGTACCCCAGCATATTAAACACTTTCTACATAATGAAGGATTTGGTCGAAAATGTTAATAACTGAACAAAGTTTAGGAGGTACAGTGAGTTATTTCATATTGTTTGCCTGTGTTGCTTTCAAAACAGACGCTCCTCAATTATCGATTTGATATTTCGTCGCTTAAGCGGCCACATGCTATAACTCCGCAATTTTTGGCTAAATTGAGTTAGACCTTATTTATATGGTAAAAACGATGCTGTGGATCCATATCCGTGGTCAGACTCGCGAAAAAACAGAAGCCAACAATGCTGTGGCCAGTTTTGTCCCATATGATACAAACATGGGGTTTAGGGAATGCATTGCTGCGATTGGTCAAGGTAGCGTCGGGGTTGAACCCAATAAATTCTATTGGCGTTTCCAAGACACGTTCCCATGTCCATTCATCTCCAACAGCCAGCAATCGAAACAGTTTTTGGGTCCTCCTGTAAAGTTGGGAAAACTGAAGTTATAGCATGTGGCCGCTTAAGCGACGATTTGCTGAGCATTGAATGTAAAAATCACTTCTTTGAGCAAAATGCATGTTTCGTAACTAGATGCGTTTTGACCTATATTGTTTCAAGAACCTTGGGAACAACCTTGTGAATAATTGTATATCTGCATCGCAACGTCAGGAACCTCGTACTAAACAGAATGTAAATATTACTGGCTCCCATGTGAATAAGACTGACTGTTAGTGCGGCCCTGAAGCATACCAAAACAGCCTCATTGTTCTTCGAATACGAGCTGTGCAGTGTTCTTGCTGTTATCTTTCACAACTTCGTCTCCGAGTTGTTTAGAGAGCGATTTTCAAGTTCTCTTTTCGTAAATCGATACCTTAGTGCTAACAAAGGGATTATGTCCAAAAATGGCATAATGAGAAAAATGCAGAATAAGATTTTGATCAATTTACATAAATAAAGATTTCTCAAATAGTTTTCAATTCCATCAAAAAATTCCCATTTTCTATTTTATTTTTTTCCGGACATAAAAATGAACCAATTTGAGCGTTCTTGGTCTTAAAATCTTTGTTTTACCTTGCAGAATATTTAGAAATTGTTTGTAATCCGATAATTTGTAGTATTTTTATTTTTGGCTCGTTTTTTAATTAGAATAGGTAGTGAGTTTTTTTTTGGTATTTTTGACCTAAACACCCTCAAAATCAGTCAAAATATGATCAAATCGTTTCACAATTTCAAATTTAAAAATATGGAAGTATTGTGTGTCAAGGCACCACTGGTTTTTTTTGAAAAGCTGGTATTATCTGAAATACAAACTTGACCTGAAAATTCCTAGCCATGAACCTTAGATCGCAATTGTTCCACACCTCAACTGAAAACATCTTTTTGCAGATTGTCAGCGCTATCAAAATTAACCTGCGGCAGATAGCGCTTAATAGGGCCTCGAAATCATCTTCGAAAAAAAACTTGTGAGAATTTCTGTAAACAATAGTCGGACCTTGCACGGACCTTCAAAGAGCGACTTGTGAATTCGAAGATTTCAAGCCGAGATCCCGGAATGGAATTAATTGTTTTAATTTCCACCGTTTTCCGTATCGGAATAATTTGAGTACGGCTCATATTTTTTACGGTGGGAATCCCCTGTCATCAGAATCATTCAATTGCAAAACGGAATTCGTCCACTCTGCTAAAAATACCCGGCCAGAACCGATGAACCGATTTTAATCCACCGGACTTCAACAAATTCTTCAGTTACCTACTTCAAAAATACAAAACTGAGATTAACATTTAACAGGTCGGTTGTAAAAAATATTTAATTCGTAAAAAAAAATGATAATAATGAAATATAAAATTAATATTATAAATTAATTTGTATAAAATTTTATTAGGTTTTTTCTTAATTAATCGTATTAAAAAATAATTTATTATTAATTCATATTATTTTTTATTAATTTTTATCAATTTATATTTTATTAAATAATTAATATTATACATTAAATGTATAATAAATTTAAAAATAATATATTTGGTAATAATAAATTTTTATTAAATATTTTAAATTTTATTAAAAACCGTTTAAATATTAAGATATTTTTATAATAAATATTTATAAAAAAATAAATTTATGAAAAATAAAAATAAATTAATAAAATTAATTTAAAATATATCATTTAATATTTAATTTAAATATGTTAATTAAAATATTAATAATTTAAGGTTTTAGTTGGGAGAGTAACCTACAAGTCGTAATCTCAGTAGCTTTTATTCCTAGAGCGCTTTCACCCTACAGGGCTTCTTCAGGGTACTTCGACATTTTCCTTTGAAGGCTTTTATTATTAAGCTAATCTCTTATATTTGCCTTAAGAGGCGGAGGGCGTCAATTTTTATCCAATAGTTAAAAAAAATGAAAATCAGGTACCGGAATTGTTTGCGGTAATTTCTCAAGTATCCAGAGCTAACAATGGCAGTTTAAATGTCTCGATTTGGGCTCCAAAATGAGCGAAATTTATTTCAGCGGTATCTCAGCAACGGCTGAACCGATTTTGGCATTGCTTAGCTTAGTATTCCTTAAAAATCTCACTGAATTGAAAGTTTTATAAACTGCCTCTTCAGCGTACTTCTCTGACCCTTCAAAGATCATAATATGATCTTATATTATAATAAGTAGTTATTATAATATAATAATTTTACCTAATTTTGCTCAGAAACAACAATAATATCGAAATTACTAATATGGGATAGCTACTAATTAAGTTATCATGATCCTGAAAGCGCAGAAATTTCCTAAAAATGTCTCCAATTGCGCTATTTGAAGACATGCCCAAAAATAGTTGCCTAAATCTTTTGACATTTCAAAAACAATTAATTTGAATTTGATAATAAATTCTGCATTAAGATACTGAAAATTGCAATTCAAATTTTCACTTGAAAAAAAGGATAAATTAAAGTTGAAGGATATTGAATTATGGAAAATTAAATATTAGAGAACAACAGCTAGTCCATCGTTCAAGATCGTTGAAAAAGATAAAGAAAGCGAGAATGGACCTCATTGGTATCTGAATGGTAATGAGTATCGTGGGAGAGCCCGCCTAATGATTCAACGAGTCAAAGTAGTAATTTTACAAAAGGCTCAATTTTGGGGGAATTTTCACTTCAACATTCTCGGGGTAAATTGGGAGACGCTGCAAAAAATTAATATCCGATCCAAAGGACAAATACTTACAATTTCTTCTCATATGAAATTAAATCGTAATTTTTCCCTGGCCATTGAAAACGATTTTGACTGAAACTAGTCCTGAAAAAGTTGTGGTTTGCTCCAACTTGATGCATACTGTCCGGGCAATCCGATTGGAAAAGGTTAAGGGGTCCAAATCGAAATTAGTATGGTCCATTTTGAAAAACACAAAAACTCAATTTTGAAAAGGTGATGCTGCGTGGGTTTAGAATTTTTCGAGTATTTTCCCCGGGTTTCTCGCCTAAATTACCATAGGATAGGGTTTTTTCCCAAAATTTTTAAAAATTTTGTTTTTAAATCTGTTTGGCTCGAATTTCTTGACGAGATTTCTTATTTTTCGTGTTTTTGCCGATTTGAGGGAGTTCTACTTAACCGACTTTGATTTTTTTGGTTTTGTTGGATTTCTAGAAGGTTTTCACACCTCTTTTACTTCCTATAAGCCAAAATTAGTTGGATTTCAGTGTTTGAAACCTGGTTTAAAGGCTAATTTTTTGACATTTAAAAAAAATATTTTTTTGACCCTTTCCAAAAAAAAAGTTAAAATTCCAAAAAAAGTATTTTTGAGTTGGTTTTGGGCAGGTATATGATTTCATGAAAAATTTGCAATTTTCTACTCTCTCGGACGGAGAAAAATGCAAAAAACCGATTTTACATGGAAAATCCAAGGCCTGGAATGGGGTATTCTCGGAAACTGCTATACGTTTATTATAAATTGAACGTTTTGTCTAGCCGCCAACTTAATTGAAGAGTAGACAGAGATTAAGAAGGGTGTGTCAGCCTGGTGAGGGGGGAAGATGGGTCTCGGGCAGGATGGGGGAGAGCACGCATATTGCCCGGGCGATCTAATCGGAAAAGGTTAAAGGGTCCAAATCAGCATTAGTATGGTCCAACTATTTGAACTTTATTTTCTGTGATACCCAGAAAAATAATGTGGACCCATGTCACTAATCTACTTAATAGCGTTTTTGAGAATTAGGTATTTCAAATTTTTTTTTTTTTTGTTTGCTGGAGGCTTTGAAGTTACTTATCTCGACTCGACAGATGGTTGGCTTTCGAGACTTTGAAAAACTCCCATAAAAATGAATATCGCCGTTGAAAACCTGGTGCATAATATTGTTATATGTATAACTCCTGTACCTATGGCCCACACATGGTTTTTTCCATTTAAACGACTCGCCATAACCCACAGTCGATGTTTTAATACTGCGAATTGACTCGGCGATGGAAGAAGCTAAAGGTCGTTTCCCACAGACATCTTCCCCCGGGTCTGAAACTGACTTGAGCCGACGGGGTCTGTGGGAAAACGACCGACGAGTACCCACTTCGCGATGTTACCTTGTCACCTGTTGAAGGATTCTATGTGTACACCCACACTTAGTTCCAAAGCGTTTACCGACTAAGTCCGTCAGCAAGTGGGAGGCCGCTTTGGCTCAGTTTTACCGGACGTCGGTTATAAGTGCAAGAAGTGGGTTAGGCATGATTGTGTAAAAAGGTAAACTACCGAAGGAACAGTCGGTTCGAGATTATCGCGAGCGAAGCCATTCGCCGGCGCTCGAGTGGCCGACTTGTCAACGCACAAGTTTACGAATGCCATGCGACCTCTAAGCTGCCTTGAAAACTGTGGAAGTCGTAAGTAGTTTTTATTTAGCAATCTAGGCATTTTTAGCATTTTCCTAGCATATAGCAGTTTTGAGCATTTCAGCATTCATTTTTAAGCATTTTTTAAGCAATTTTAGTAGTTTTTTTTCATTACCTAAATAAAAAATGCAATAACCCATATCTTTGATACGTACATTTTTGACACAATTTGATTATGTTTTGACTACCTTTGAGGGTGTTTCATATTATCAATATGCATCAAATATCAAATAATATTTGATATTTAAAAAAATCACTATGCAAATATTAAAACTCGAATAAAATAAAAATATGCCAGGATTTCGGATTATATAAAAATATCCACATATTCTGCATGGTAAAACAAAGATTTTAAGACCAAGAACGCTTCAAACTCTCGGTTCATTTTTGTGGCTGGAAAAAAATAAAATAGAAAACACTAAAAATGCTAATGTATCGGAAAGACTGGCGAGCTTATTCAAACTCCTCGATTAAACAGGGCGTTAGGTCTTGCCCAGACAAACATTTCAGTTCAAAAAATTTGAAAAAAGGTTGAAAATTGAGGGTACTGTGACCATTTTTACCTCCATATTTACAGAGTAAATGGAAGCATTGGAATCGTCCTAAAATCGAGACTCGGAGCGGAGCTTCAGAAAAAACTTTTTCTTGTACACATATTTACTTCATGGAAGAAGAAATTGTTCTTCCATGCACATTTACTCAGAATCAGTTCCTGAACAAGTGTCCGTGTGTCCGTCTGAGGTTATTTACAAAAATGGCCATAGCTCCCTCAATTCTTAACGTTTTTTCAAATTTCTCGAACTGAAATGTTTGTCTTGACCTAACACCCTGTTTAATCGAATTTTGGATAACGCACAGTACTTCCGCTATATTTGCGTTTTTAGTGTTTTCTATTTTATTTTTTTCCGGCCACAAAAATGAACCGATTTGAGCGTTCTTGGTCTCAAAATCTTTGTTTTACCTAGCAGAATATGTGGATATTTTTTATATTCCAATAATGTATTGTATTTTTATTTTGGGCGAATTTTAAAATTTTAATAGTAAATGTTTTGATATTTTTGGCCTAAACACCCTGTAAAACAGTCAAAATATAATCAAATTGTGTCACAATTTTACGCTTCAAAATATGGAAGTATTGTGTGTTATCTACGCACCATTGGTTTCGGAAAGTAACCTTCAAGTTTGATCAAGTACCATGATGATGAGAAAATGTGCACGCCTCATGCTCGCCCGTCTCAATTCGTATGTAAGCACCTAGTTTCCTGTCAAGGTCGATTCGCATTAGTTGCGGTTGAGATTTACAGCGTTGTAAATCAGCGATGCAATTTATTTTTATCGGCGTGAGAATCTCCTTCCTTCGTGCTCTGAATAGCCACGATTTTAAATGGATTTATTTCTGAAGTTTTATATCTGAACTTCTTGCTTTACGCCAGTAGTTAAAGACCAAGTGTGCCATCGAAAGTTTTGCTAAATATCTACGTTTTGCTCAGGGAAATATTTAATTACGAATAAACAATGAAAATTCCAGGCGTGGACAAATTGCAATTTTCCTTTCGTCAGTTTTAAGGAATTTTTAAACGTGCGCTCCTAACTTGGTGTAAAAATTAGTTTGAAACTAGAACAAAAATTAGAAAAAAAACGCCGTCAACCGCATCTTTCTATTTTAACTCGTTTCCAAAAAAAAAAAAGATTTTTTAAATATTCTTAGGGAAACTACGTTTTGTTCTATAAAAACCCACGTTTCTCTGGTTCAAAACAAATTCTTTCTACTTCTAAGGACATTTCTGGATACAGCATTAAATTTTCAATACGACTAGAGTACACTCGTATTCAAAAACAGTGATATTTGCCTTAATTGAAATCCAAATATCAAACAAAGTAAATGGGAGTATTGTAATTATATCATAAAAGAAGAAGTAGGAGGAAGTATCATAAAAAAGAATTATCAACTCAAGACGCAACTCAATTTCAATCTGAAGCCTTCAAACTGGAATTTATAAAATTGATACGGTGGTGGTAATGAGAAGCGCAGGCGGTGATGAGAATTCTTAAACGTTGAAAGATTATCTACCTACCTTTCAATCAATTTACTTTTCAAATCAGTCAGGAATGATTTTATGCTCACAAATTTAATCATAGAGGTTCGTAGGAACTCAATAAACATACTTGATGGAATAAAACCCTGAGTAGTGGGTACCTATCAATATAATTCATGATACAAAAACATTAACAACTCAGTCTTAATTCAGTTTTCCAACCAGTGGTGCGTATTAACATCAACATATGCTTCCATATTTTGAAACGTAAAAAATGGCACAATTTCATTATATTTTGACTACTTTTGGGGTGTTTAGGTCAAAATTTTACGTATAAAAATATGGAAGTATTGTGTGTTATGCACCACTGGTTGTAAATTACCATAGTCGGACAGACACTCAGACACTTGTTCAGGAAGTGATTCTGAGTAGAAGCGTATACAGGAGGAACATGCATGAAAAACGAAATCCATTTTTTCCGCCAGAATGGCGCTGTTTAGGATGCGAAAATGATGTGATGGTCTACAACGAAAAAACAACATTTTTCCTGGTGAAAAACGCTGATGAAAAGTGCCCTTTTGAATGTGGCGGGTTAACCGTATGACGTCACTGCGCAGACGTGACTGCACGTAGTTTCTTAAAGTAACGGCAAAAAATCCGTTGTCGCCGTCCTATCACTACCGCAACACGCATGAAGGTTCGAATGAAGGTTGCACTGGCGCTTTTCACGGGAAGATGTGCAACCTCAGCGGCTTGCCATTTTCCCGGCTCGACTTCAAATTTTCGATTTTCACTAAGCCTCCCTCTTCTTTTGAATTACCCTCTTTTCCGAACCGTCATCCACCATACCACCATTTTCGAAGCCTAACAAGGAATATTATGGCGAAAAAACAGTTTATTTTTTCATGCATGTTCCTCATCTCCGAAGCTCCGATCCGATTTTAGGACGATTACAATGCTACCATTTACTCTGCCGATGCGGAAGTAAAAAGCTAAATTACAAATTAGCAATCTCGGAGTAACTCGAGCTAAATTACACGCTTTCTACCTGTTGGCTGGTTTGGTTCTAGCTCGTCTGCGGTGTGGGCCTGTTCTACAAAGTAATGACAACTTGGGAAGCCGGTCGAGTTGGCGTGATGCTCCGGAAACAAAGCCGAGAATGGAGCTGGGCCAATTTCACGCACCCCAACTCGTCGGCGTCGATATTCATCGACATCTCGTTCGGCGCATATTTCATCATCACCTTCGCTCCTCCTCCTTGGCCATTTGAATGGCGATCCCAAAACCTATGCGGTAAGTTACCTACGTGGAATTTAGGACGGTATAAATTTAAAAAGACCCCATAAAATACCCCCCTTGGTAGTCACTGAGTGGTAATTTTGGTATTTCAAGAAATAATGTAGGTACCAATGTAATCAGTCAGAAAATTTTGTCTTTTTTCAGTTTTTTTAGTTAGTAGGATTCCTTGAAAGTTGCTGCATCTATTCCACCCTCTAAAAGTTAAAATATTTTGGGTTGTAGCGGTCGAAGCCTTCGGTGGTCGGGTTTGAAGCCTAATTTCATACTTTAAAAAACTATTTTTTTAGACCTTTTAAAAAACTCTAACATTTTAACCGAAAAGATGTTCGTGTAGCCTTTGGAAGGGCGCAGAACAGGAAAAATAATTTGTAACTCTACAGGACTGAGAAAAATTCCAAAAACCGACTTCTCATAAAAAATTAAAGGCCAGAGCCCAGGAATGATTTCAAAAAAAAAATACAGATTTGACTTCGGGTTTTTTGCTTGAATCTTCGGGTATTGACTAAAAAACATGAACTTTGATGTTTTTTTCGGGATGTTGATTAACATGGTTGATTCGTAGGGTATCCCTTGAGGCCAAGATTGCGTTCTTTCTTAGATTTCTTGGTTTTACGGCCGAAGTATGGGTTTTAGGCAAAAACATGATAGAGAAGAAAATGTCGGGCGTTAAATTTTCTATCAGATCCATTCCCTGCAAAATCCTTGCCACGGAATGCTCACGCATGTAAGTCCTCTGTTTGGCTAGCACGTACAAAACGCAGAAATTGGCTTTTAGGATGTGGACGTTTTTTGTAATAGAGCGTGGAATAGGGTAGGCAGAAAGTCATTACGGGGGCGTAAGGCGGGTAGGGTAGAATCGATCAAATTTTCGTTCTTGTGACTCCGATGAAATTTCTCAATTTATATCCAAATTTCGACTCAGAGGTATGCCCACTTCTACTATTTGAACTTTATTTTCTGTGATGCCCAGAAAAATAATATGCACATGTCACCAATCTGCTTAAGGTCGTATCACACGTCAGACCGTTCTCCTCCCCAGCCCATTGACAGACCAACGGAGGCGAGCCCCGGTGGAGCGGAGGGGAGAACGCATCAGCCAATCAGTGACGCCTCCGAATCCCCACTATCTACGACGGCAACGGCGAGGCAAACTTTCGATCGAGAGATCTTTGCTGTGCCGTTGCCGTCGTAGATAGTGGGGAAGTTCCGGAAGCGTCGCTGATTGGCTCGGATGCGTTCTCTCCCTCCGCTCCACTGGTGCTGTTACGCTTGGTCTGTCCGTGGGCTGGGGAGGAGAACGGTCTGACGTGTGATACGGCCTTTAGCAGCGTTTTTTATTGCTATTATGGCAGTCGAATGTTTCATTTAACGTTATATCCGTTTTACTTTCCATCAGGAGACCATTATGATGGTGGTCGGATTCATCTTCATGGCAGCTGCCGGTGGCCTCCTCGCCGTCTCTACCGACAGCGTACCTGATCAATTGATGGACAACACGGTGGTGCTGACGGTGCTGGCGCTGGTCGCCGGCGCTCTGTTCCTGACCGACGCCGGCACCAAATGCGAGCGGAAGAAAAGAATCGTCAGAGAATCGACTCGGAGGCCAGTCATCGAAATAATTCCCAAAGAACAGCCCCAGCCACAGCCGTCGACGTCGAGGGCAGAACCGGCCCAGGTAATAGAAGAAGAGCCGAGCCGAGACGACCAAATCACCAAAGATCAAACCGACGCCAAACCGATTCACCAGAACGGAATCAAGTCGGTCGAAATCCGGATAAAAGACCCGAAAAAGAATTGGGCGGTGTACGGCGACATACCGCCGCTGCCGAGGAAGTCAGATCTGGACGTGCTGCACGAAGCTGAGGCTGTAGATCGGATGCTGACCGAGGAGCAGTTCGCAACAGGCAGGCAGCGAGCTCAGTTACCAAGCCTCAAAGAGTCACCTGACTTGCGCCATACTTTCGAGCTTCTACATTTCACACCTCCCCTCAATTTCCTTTCTGAAAAAGATTGAGCGAAAAGCAAAGTGAAGATAGGTTAGTCAAATAGCTAAAAAAAGTCGATTAGCGGAAAATCCGAGCTAAAAATCATTCGCTACGTTGAAAATTGATTAAGTTTGCCTGTAAAGAAGGTTAGTCTGAATGATCACCAGTGATGCTACACTGGTTTGATCTACCAATCTCATACTAATGTTTAATTTACAGAAGAAAAATTAAAATGTCCCGGGATCTAACGAATTTGTCAAAAACTGTCCTAATCCGGTTGATGGTTCTCATTAGGGATGAGCATCGATTTTCGATACAATCAAACTATCAATGTTTTGCATCCGATAGTCGATGTTTTTACCATCGATGGTTCAGAACCGATGATTCACCACTATCGATTATTGAGGTATTTCGATATTGAGTTGAAATCTGAATCCCACTTTTGAGCCTATTTTTAAATGGAAAAATTCGTCATTGCATTTTTTGTTCATTTTTGGTTGTCATTTTGATTGACTAAAATGTACTAGTGGTTTCACTGAAATTGGCATCATGCAAATTGCAAAGATAGATACTTGAATGAATTCAATATTGAATAATTATTATCCTAGGCATCTATTCAATTTTAAAACTTCTTCACCTGAACAAAGAAGTATCGAAACTATCGAATAGTTTTGTACCAATAGTTTTTAACAATTCCAATGGTTTCCTTCAATAGATTATTCGATGGTGACTATCGATAGTTTCTAATCGATAACTATCATCCGTAGTTCTCATAAGTGTTACAGTCAGAAATCAAAATACGGAATGTGTACGTCACACGATAACTAACAGGAACTAACAAAATCTTAACAGGACCTGTTAACCTACCTGGTATTCATCGCAAATCCCCTTCAATAAAAATAACTAGAGAAAAACTGTCAACCATCCAGTCCTACTCCCAAATTATGAACATCCCTATTACATGATTTAAAAGCTAAATAGCAAGAAACCTGCAAGAATTTTTTTTTTCTTATTTTAAGAACGTAAAAAAAAGAATTGTTATGTCATCAGCGTATTAGATACTTCCGCGAAAATTGATAGATCATTTACTAATCAAGATTTTAACATTTTTTTGGTCAGTACTTTACCAACCTATGAGGAGAACATATCAACATTGCTTAGTTCGATGGTTAATTTGTGGTCCATTCAAACTTAACTGTTGATTTAGGTGTACCTATAATTGTAATTTTAGCAATTTATCAATAAAACCAAATTTGTAAAGTACATGTATACCTACCTTATAATCATATATTTTTTGTAAAAACGACTGCGTTTAATTTCTTAAACCCATATAGGTTTAACAAAATATAATTTTTGACCTTCCAATACCTCATATCGTGACGTAGCCAGAAATAGAGCGCCTCGGGAGAAATATTTTTTTACCATTCAAATCCCCTTTTCCGTGCCATTAAAATCCAGCTGTGCTTAGTTTAAAGTAAAAAAACGCTGCTAAGTAGATCAGTGGCATGTGCAGATTAGTTTTTGCTATGTCCCCGAAGAACTCTGCAAATTTTGCACAGGGGTTCATTTTTCGATTGCAAAGACAAACCTTACGATATATCGGTACTCCTTAAACACAGAATTTAGCTGTTATTATTCTATATATTTTCAGTATCAATTTGTATTTTAGATGGGTTATTTAGAAAAACGTTTTTTCAACCAGGCAAACAAATAATCATCCTCTTCGCTTGATAAATACTTACTTACCTATCCATTTTTTCAACGCAGCTGATCGTTTCAATTCCGTTAAATTTACCATTTAATCTATTCTTAATCACCTTCATAATTAACTGAATAATAAATAATAATTAAATTCTCTGAATAAATGAAATTAAAAATGTCCCTCATGCCTCAGAACCGTTGTTAAAGCCTGACTCGCTCTCATGTTGCCAAGCGCTACTGGTCGAAGTGTGAGTGCGTCACCTTGTTGGTGTAATAGGCTAGTAGTCGTAAGTAGATCAATCAACCGTATCTAAGAGCCGAGGCCAAATTCTCACATTTTTCCAATTTTTGTTTTGCTGATTTGTGTAATGCGACCAAATTCTTTAAATTGAAGATATCGGGGAGGAAGCAGAAGTTTTTGTGGGATTCCAACGAGTGGAAAACGAATTTTGTGGCTCGAGTAGTTTTCGAGTTATTAAGAATTGGGGAAATTTTAAAAAACTAAAAAATGTTTCACTAAAACTGCAATAACTCCTAAACGGTTGAAGCTACCGGCGTGGCGATGGTCTCATTCTATTCAGCATAGAAAAATCTATAGAAAATGATACCTCACATGCCTATGTTGCAAATTTCCTTAAAAAGACGAATTTTTTACCACTTCAACAGCTAGTTTTACTGGCCTTAATAATTAAGGTAGGGTTCTGCCGAGACGTTAGGACCAACTAACGGATACGGAACTTGATTTTTGGTAAAAATTTCAAAATTTTTCGATAACTCCTCCTTCCCCCTTAAAAACCCCGGATGGTCGGAATTGGCGTACGGCGGTACGGCGTACGGCGGACGGCGTACGGCGGACGGCGTAAATTTGGCGGATTTGGCGGACGGACAAAAAATTTTTATTGCAGATTCGGATTCTAAGCACCCCTTGAAACGTGAACCAACAAATTTTCAGGGGGTGTTAAAATTTTTTTTTTTTTCCTTTTTACCGATTACAAAGGTTCATTTCTAAGAAAAATGAACCTAAAATTCAAATAAACTGGCTTCAAATAAATTTTTGACTTACGAACCGGATAATCTGGCTAGGCAATTCGGCCTACTTCTGTTCAAATTTGAAGTTTACATGGAAAGATCAAAATTGACTCCATTTTCAAATTAAACCGGTTCTGGGCAAGAATCTAGCAAAAGGTGAAGAACTTGTCGAAAAATTCGCGTTCGTAATTTTCAATATTTATCCTTCACGTTGCATTTTTAAAACTTGAAATTCCCTTAAAGCAAGCAGCTCAGAAAGTTACGAAATTGTGTCTTTCTGTCGACGGTCTATCTAAACGTAGTTACCGATAGTTACAGGTGCTTACGTGTAGCTTTAATGTGTTCCAAGAATTATCCTCTCCGTTTGACTCGTACACTTGGTCCTCGTCCTGCCCGAGCAGTAGGTAATGAAGCTAGCGAGATAACGTAGCTTTTTCTCGGCCAACCTTCGCACGTAATTGCTTGTCAGTGAAGTAAGATGTACTCGATTAGCAACTTCGTTCATGTTCGAGCTCTTTCTTCGTACTTGGAATGACGACGATGGGAACGAAAATAGGTAACTCTCAAACGTTGGTATTATTCGAATTATCAACTAAAATAGAACCCGATTCCCAAAAAAATCGTATCGTCTCAGTCCATCATGTATCTTTGAAAATTGCAATACCATGGTAAAAACATAAATTTTGCTACATTTCAATACCTTCCCTCAAAAATGAAAATAGAAGAAATTGTTACCTTTGAATTTTTTGAGTAGCGTACATAGGTATCGACTAGAATGGATACGCGGATCAAGATATTTTTTCTATGTGTTCTATGGAACACCTTCTTATGGGTTATATTACAAATCAACTATTTAAGATAGGTTTCCATATTTTGATAGGTAGGTAGATTTGTCCTAAATGTTTGAACCAAAGCAATTTGATTTTGACTGGTTTGGAGGCTATAAGATCAAAAATGTGAAAAAACATTGGAAATTTTAAAACCCGCCTAAAATCAGAATAGTTTTAGTTACAGGAGCATAAAAAACGTATTCGTGCAAGGTAAAACAAAGATTTTACCTTGAATGCAAATTTTTCCGAGAAAAAATCAAAATGTTTTTCACAATTTTTTTTCTCGAGTGTAAAAAAAAATCCGAAATTTTTCTTTTCGATTTACACATAGGTACTCAAATTGTGCAAATTTTTCCGAGAAAAAATACAAAATGTTTTTCACAATGTTGACAATTTTTTTTTCTCGAGCGCAAATTTTTTCCGAAATTTTTTTTTCGATTTCAGGGAGATTATAATACTTTTATCTACTTCGTAAATATTGGGCCCGCCAATAGCACGCATAGCCTCTTCTTCTGGGGTCGTTCCCATGTAACAGACAGTCGCCTTGATCGACCTTCACCTCAAACTGAACAATGGCATCTGGGAAAAACTAAGAAGATTCAAGAAGAAACTAATTCCTACGATGAGTGTACGTGATGGAAAGATCCCATCATGCAAGTCGACGGTCAATAACAAGGTTGGAGTGTGTGAGCGGAAATTTCGTTTTCTACTCGGGGTGTGTGTGCGGCAGAGTATGTGTTAACATACCTAAAACAATTTTGAAGTAGTCGTAGGTACAGCGATCGGCTACCATCGTTTTACTATCGAATTCGTTTGCATAGTAACGAAAAAATTAAAATCGGCTCGGAGGTTCAGACATAACATTGTCCAATAACAATAATTAGGCTGTTTGATTGCCGCTTCCAACTTAGCGACCGGGCGAAGACAAGAGATAAAGCGCGACTTTCACTTGGTACCTATTGTTTCGGCGTTATATCGGGGCCAATTTTCGTTAAAAAAAATTGTACGGGTCTGAATTGTGCACAGTCAGAATTAGTGGAAAAGAGGCCAAAAGACTCCCTAAGTTGATTTTGTCAGGAGTGGCTCGCCATCTGTGACGAACTCATGATCGAAATCGAAGTCAATCTCACAATGAAACCGAAACTCGAACTCATAATCAAAATCAAACTCACAATGAAACCGAAACTTAAACTCATAATCGAAATCAAATTCAAACTCACAATGGCACAAAAACTCAAACTCATAATCGAAATCGAAGTCAAACTCACAATGAAACAGAAACTCGAACTCATAATCGAAATCGAAGTCGAACTCACAATGAAACCAAAACTCAAACTCATAATCGAAATCGAAGTCACACTCACTATGAAACAGAAATTCAAACTCATAATCGAAATCGAAGTCAAACTCACAATGAAACTGAAACACCAACTCATAATCGAAATCGAAGTCAAACTCACAATGAAACTGAAACTCAAACTCATAATCGAACTTGAAGTCAAAATCACAATGATACTGAAACTCAAACTCATAATCGAAATCGAAATCAAACTAACAATGAAAAAAGAACTCAAACTCGATGCCAAACTCACAATGAATCAGAAACTCATACTCATAATCAAAATCGAAGTCAAACTCACATTGAAACCGAAATTCAAACTCATGATCAAACTCGAAGTCAAACTCACAATGAAACTGAAACTCGAACTCATAATCGAAATCGAAGTCAAACTCACAATGAAACCGGAACTCAAACTCATAATCGAAATCGAAGTCAAACTCACAATGAAACAGAAACTCAAACTCATAATCGAAATCGAAGTCAAACTCACAATGAAACTAAAACACAAACTCATAATCGAAATCGAAGTCGAACTCACTATGAAACCGAAACTCAAACTCATAATCGAAATCGAAGTCAAACTCACAATGAAACAGAAACTCAAACTTATAATCGAGCTCGAAGTCAAACTCACATTCAAACCTAAACTCAAACTCATAATCGAAATCGGAGTCAAACTCACAATGAAACCGAAACTCAAACTCATAATCGAAATCGAAGTCAAACTCACAATGAAACAGAAACTCAAACTTATAATCGAGCTCGAAGTCAAACTCACATTCAAACCTAAACTCAAACTCATAATCGAAATCGGAGTCAAACTCACAATGAAACTGAAACTCGAACTCATAATCGAAATCGAAGTCGAACTCACAATGAAACCGAAACTCAAACTCATAATCGAAATCGAAGTCAAACTCACAATGAAACTAAAACACAAACTCATAATCGAAATCGAAGTCGAACTCACTATGAAACCGAAACTCAAACTCATAATCGAAATCGAAGTCAAACTCACAATGAAACAGAAACTCAAACTCATAATCGAAATCGAAGTCAAACTCACAATGAAACTGAAACTCGAACTCATAATCGAAATCGAAGTCAAACTCACAATGAAACTGAAACTCGAACTCATAATCGAAATCGAAGTCGAACTCACAATGAAACCGAAACTCAAACTCATAATCGAAATCGAAGTCAAACTCACTATGAAACAGAAACTCAAACTCATAATCGAAATCGAAGTCAAACTCACAATGAAACTGAAACACAAACTCATAATCGAAATCGAAGTCGAACTCACTATGAAACCGAAACTCAAACTCATAATCGAAATCGAAGTCAAACTCACAATGAAACAGAAACTCAAACTTATAATCGAGCCCTAAGTCAAACTCACTATGAAACAGAAACTCAAACTCATAATCGAAATCGAAGTCAAACTCACAATGAAACTAAAATACAAACTCATAATCGAAATCGAAGTCGAACTCAATATGAAACCGAAACTCAAACTCATAATCGAAATCGAAGTCAAACTCACAATGAAACCGAAACTCAAACTCATAATCGAAATCGAAGTCAAACTCACAATGAAACCGAAACTCAAACTCATAATCGAAATCGAAGTCAAACTCACAATGAAACCGAAACTCAAATTCATAATCGAAATCGAAGTCAAACTCACAATGAAACAGAAACTCAAACTCATAATCGAAATCGAAGTCAAACTCACAATGAAACAGTTTCTGTTTTCATTGTTTCATTGTGAGTTTCTGTTTCATTGTGAGTTTGACTCCAATTTCGATTACGAGTTTGAGTTTCTGTTTCACTGTGAGTTTGACTTCGATTTCGATTGTGAGTTTGTCGTCGAGTTTGATGTTGAGTTTGAGTTTCTGTTTCATAGTGAGTTTGACTTCGATTTCGATTGTGAGTTAAACTTCAATTTCGATTGTGAGTTTGTTGTCGAGTTTGATGTTGAGTTTCAGTTTATGTTTCTTGGTGAGTTTGTCTTTGATTTCGATAGTAAGTTAAACTTCAATTTCGATTGTGAGTTTGAGTCTCTGTTTCATTGTGAGTTTGTAGTCGAGTTTGATGTTGAGTTTGAGTTTCTGTTTCATTGTGAGTTTGACTTCGATTTCGATTAAGAGTTTGAGTTTCGGTTTCATTGTGAGTTTGACTTCGATTGTAAGTTTGAGTTTCTTTTTCATTGAGAGTTTGACTTCGATTTCGATTATGAGTTTGAGTTTAGGTTTGAATGTGAGTTTGACACCGATTTCGATTATAAGTTTGAGTCTCGGTTTTATTGTGAGTCTGACTTCGATTTCGATTATGAGTTTGAGCATCAGTTTCATTGTGAGTTTGACTTTGATTTCGATTACGAGTTTGAGTTTCTGTTTTATTGTGAGTTTGACTTCGATTTCGGTTATGAGTTTGAGTTTTTGTTTCAATGTGATTTTATTTCGTTAAATTCTTCAAAATTCGACCTTTTTATTTGGCAAACATGGAAGTAAAGATGAACTGGGAAGCGGGAAAACGTAGACTTGGCGTAGTCGATACTCTAGTTACATCAGACGAGACGCACGAGGAGGAATATTTATGGTTGACCCGGGAGGAACGTTTCTGTCTTTTCCCATCAGAGAAGCCCATATTCTCCGGTCTGTGCGTGCCCGTGGGGCATTAGCTCGGCTTGGCTAGCGCCTTCGCGGGCGACCGAGCGTCGAGAATGCGCCAGGCGCTCATCTCGGCTGCAATAATTATCTACAACACTCGTACCGTATCTTCCCTGTCCTATCCTGCTCTCATATCTCGGGATGGGCAGCAGTGATGTCACGTTTAATCGGTGAGGAAGTAGCAAGCAACAGTGAGCGCGCTTGGGGAAGTGGGAACTCAAGTTCCGCTAGTCCGGACCGTTGAGCCACGTCCAGTTCAGCTAATTAATCAGATTCATCTTTGGTCACCGCGCACGATTGCGGATGACGTTCTGTCACCCAGTGTTGGATCCAGATAGGGAAAGATTTTCAAAACTGAAAGCGAAAAGAGTGCTCTAGATGCATTCGAACAGGTGGTGGTACGCTGCTGAAGAGTAGGGCAGTGCGGAGTCTGCCGAGGAATGAAAACTGTCTGCAGAAACCGTCGGCAGTCAGTTGGTATCTTGAGCAGCTGAGATGCGCTCTATATCCGTGTTCAGTATAGTTCTCGCGTGTTCGGCAGTTGTTGTGTCTGAATTCAATTTCGACGACGAGAATTTCAACGATGACGAGGATGGCAACAGTTACGATTTGGCCGACGAGCGAGCAGACTTTTTGGCGGAGCATCGACCGAACGTCACGGAAGAACGGACGGTCACCAGCGAGAAAAGAAGCGACGGGATCCACCACAAAGTAACCATTACGAAAAAAGTGCGCGTCCCGTTCACCGTACAAGTAGAAAAACGAGTGCCCAAGATAATCGAAGTGCCAGTCGATAAGCCGTTCAATGTGTACGTACCCAAGCCGTATCCAGTTTACGTAGAAAAGAAAGTTCCGTTCGAAATTAAAGTACCACTACCTCAACCGTACACGGTCGAAAAGAAAGTACCTTATCCGGTAAAAGTTCTTGTTGACAAACCGTACACAGTCCAGGTACCGAAACCCTACCCGGTCGAAGTAGAGAAGAAATACGAATTTACCGTTGAAAAGAAAGTACCAGTAGAACACAAAGTTCCCGTCAAAAGGCCGTACCCCGTGCACGTGATAGTGGAAAAGGAAGTCAAATTCCCCGTGGAAACCAAAGTACCGGTCCCTGTGAAAGTGCCGTACGACAAACCGGTACCAATTCACGTGCAGAAATACGTACCCGTCCATGTAGATAAACCAATGCCGTACACAGTCGAGCAGGTGTCAACTTACCCGGTCCACGTACCTCTGAAGATACCGATCAAAGTTCACCACCCAGAGGGCCAGTTCTCCGGCATCGAGGGAATCAACGAACAAAATCTTCAGCAGCTGGACTGGATGGAAGCGAACCACTCGCCGCAGAAAGTAGCTATCAAAGGATTCGAACCTCATCAGGCGAACAACTTCCGCCCTTCTATGCCGAACAGACAGCCATTTTCCGGCGCTGGATTCCGCCAGATGCCAATGCATTACAACCGCGGTAACGGAGGACGCCTCCCGATGACCCGGAATCCCATGCGTTTACCTTTCATGGTAGGGCAAGGATATAACGTTCCAAGTTTCAATCCCAAGCCCATGAGCTACAATGCTCCGCAAGCTTTACATGTTCCCTTCCGCTACCAGAGCTCCAACGTCCAGCCAAAGACCCAATATCCAATACAGACCAACGTCCAACAGACCGTATCATCTTACAAAGTCAACGAAGTTCCATCAGAAAGCTGGACAGGCTACGTCCAGAAGCCAGACGATGCTAATGGGAAATTGCAATTCCCAACCCAACTGCACCACCTGAACGCCCAGTCGCACACTCAAATCTCAACGACGGATCCTTTCAAGAGTCAAATGACAAACACGTCCACGGTCACTGCACCAGGCCCTGGCGAAAGCCCAACTTCATTCAGAGTGTCCCAGACTGTGCTGCATGCCCCGTCTACTCCGCTGTTTCAACCGCTGATTCAGCAGCCGCACAGGCATCAGCCCTTCTCCTTGAAAACGGCCAGTCAGTCAGCAGGGCACCTGAAATGGAGTCCTGAACTTCATGTGCCCAGTTCTACATTCTTCAAACAATCATTCCCATCGGGGCAAAATAGTTCGGCCGAAGTGAAAGAAACGCCACAACAGCCCAAAATAGCGAATACCTTTTCGCAGTACGAAATCAAATACAACTCGGCGTTCCAACCGCAAAAAACTGGAGCGAGCAACTTTCCGAAAATTTCCGTATCCCCAATGGCCACAGCCCTGACTGCCCAACAGACTTCAGCAGGACAGTCCAAGACTCACATCGGGACATCGTCCAACGCTCAAACGACCAATTCGTATCTTGGGAATGCCCAGCAGCTGACAAAAGACAAGCCATCGACACCGACCGATCCACAGCAGCCGATCAGCTACTTTGGAAGCAAAACAATTTTGGGCGAGAATGAGCTCAGCTACAGCTCGTCCATCTCCCACGGCCGAAATAATGGGACGCCCAGCTGAAACTGAACCGGGTTCAAAATTTTCCCCCAAAGCTGGATGTTAAAATCACGGCAAGTATTGATACGGTGGAGAGCTCGTCCAGATGTTGCCCGTTTGGCCGCAAATCCGACTTCCGGTAGTCTTGTGTGCTAACATGGAGAAGCGAAGTTTCCACCTTCGAAACGAGTGCGATCATCGAAGAAGTGTGCAGAGCAGCATGAACTTTTCATACCTGATTTTAATATTACGATTGCTAGCTGTAAAATTCATGTTACTGCGTCAATTTTCTCGAAGTGACATTTGAGCCCAGAATATCAGCAAATCCAATACCATTTTTCAGATCATTCTACAATTTATTTTTAACAAACTTATCTAGTAGAATTGAGATTTTTTTTGAGCAAACCTCGAATGAGAAGAATGGATGGATTTTGCAAGGATTTCGCATAGCAAGAACTAAGAGGATTGTACCTTTGAATTTGAGTATGGATTTTTGATTAGCACAGCGTGTGTACCTATTGAGGTCGTATTGATTAAACCCGCTGAAATTCCTTTCGATTCAACTGCCTATTGAAGAAGCATGTTTCCTTACCCTAAATAATTCATATAATATTTGAGCACAAAGATTCAAATCAAATAATTTTGTGCTAATAATGAGATGATAATTTATTCTGAAGTACCCAATATACAATCTTCAAGATAAACTTGTTTTGTTTCCTGTCAATACATCGTCAACTGGCAACTTCTGCTGCTTTGGTTTTGAGTTGGGTTTTGGTGATCAAAAACTGGTTTAAAGACTAATTTTTGACCTAAAAAAATATTTTTTTGACCCTTTAAAAAAAATTTCCAAAAAAAAATTTTTGAGTAGGTTTTGGGTAGGTACATTACGGATTCCCGGAAACTGCGATTCGGCCCTTCGAAAGTGAACGTTTTGTCTAGCCGCCAACTTAATTGCGTAGACAGAAATAAAGATGGGGGTCGTAAGGCTGGTGAGGTGCAGGTAGATCATGGGCGGGGATAGGGAGGGGCGGGTGCCGTAAGGGGTGGTTGGGAGGGGTGCCGGGCGGTGGTGAGGGTTGAATCCCGGGAGGTGTGGGGGCACACGTATTTTCTTTTTATACCTATTTATTCATCATTGTGAAAACGTACCATTTAAAAAATCTGGGGGGAATTCCCCTCACCAACCAAGCTATTCCTTTATTCATTCTCCAGCCATGGTGATTCAACATGAGGAGTCGAACAAAATCAATTTGATTTGTTCAGATTTTCGGCTTCAAAATCGAAAAAAATAGATCATAATACCCAACAACAGCGTTTATTACTGACAAAACGTTTCTGTACAAATAAAAGTAAATTATTGACGCTTGACAATAAGGAAAAACTTGTGAAATTCCGGATTACTTACATGGTACCATGACTAGCCGTGTTAGTTCATAGCAGTGGCGTCTTGAATCTGAAAGCTTTCTCGTCAAGGTTCGATATCCAGCGTTTCTTGATCAATTTTTTGGATTCATCGCTCGAAAAATCGGAATGAGTTTACATAAGAAGGAGTGACACTTACAGCGGCTAAGCTACTCTAACAATTGCAACAGAAGTGCTAAAGTGTGGGTTTACATGTCGTAAACACTTTTCAGAGCGAGTTCGGGCTTGTCGTAGCCCAACTTTTCCGGCGTGTCGATACCGAGCTCGTTCAGAGTGGGGGTGATCTCTTGGATGATGTACGGGTAAATTTTCGACTCCAAGTCGCCGCACTTGAAGCGAAGAGACTCGAGGTACCTTTTGGAAAGTATTAAAAAAATTATTGTAAGATATTGAGAAACGAAATTTCTATCGATAAAATATATTCAGCTGGGCAAAAATGTTTGATTGCTAACGACAGACCCACATCTTATGGAAGCAATATTTTATCTTGTCAAAAAATTTGAGACCAAAAAAAGTCGAAATTGGGCGGATTTTGGATATTAATCCCGCAGCTTGTCAGACACCAGTCTTCGTCTGATTTATTTCGAGTTGAATAATATACATAAACCGAGGGAAGGTAAGTTGTGATGTGTGTACTGCGGATATTTCAAAGCATTGCCCAAACAGGTATTGATTGCGGGAAGGTACCTGACGGCCAGCGCGTAGTCGTTGACGCGCCTGCAAGCTCGGAGGGCAGCATTGATGATTTTGGGTTCGGGAACTAAATCCATGCCGCTCAAGTCGTTCATCGCCTTGCGAATCTCCCATCCGTCAATATCCGGCTTGTTGAAGAACGCTTCGTATCTAAGGACAAGGACAATATGCTTAAATTCAAACATCCCCTCGATGTAATTGTTCTGTAACCCACAATGAAGTTTAGCGTCCTCTAACCCTCAGTTCGATCAGGCCAGTCCCGACAAGTTACAAACCCAAACAAGCAAATCCAACCGATCATCAGGCTTGAGTCTGTTTGGCGTAGGTACTTGCTGGTCCGGGACTGTCCAGGACTGGCTTGACAGAATAGATCCTTCATAAAGTGTCTCTATATAATCTGCATAGAACAAAGGTACTTGCAGTGATGACCGTCTGAGAGACACGTATAGTGCACCAAGCGATTAAGGAGTAGGGGATGGCACAGTGAGGAGGGCAAAATCAAAAAACTTCTGGAACTTGAACTGAAGGTCGAGAGACAGAGATGAAGCGATAGGTACTGTCTGCCAGGGGCTCAAGGGTTGGTCTAATGGCTAGCGCGTCTGCCAAGCTGCAGACAGACCCGGAAGTTATCAATTCGATTCCCAAAAGTGTCATGAAAAATTTGGCCCATAACCTTATGATTCATGTCATCCATGGTATTCAGGGTTTCTGGGAACAATCGAAATTGGAGAACTAACCCACTCCTTGCGATACCCTACAGGTTAACTCGACAGACGATTTGCAGCAAAGCTAAATGATCCGGGAATTGTTAAAACCTGAACTTTTAATAGCAGGTTAGGGCAGTTTTCCTTCTGTGTTCTGAAGTTGGACAGCCAATCAGAGAACAGTTCGAACTGATAGGCTGTTGATTGGCTGTCCAACACATTCCCTAACCTGCAAGCCGAAGGATCTTGACGTTACTTTAAAGTACTTGGAGTAACGCTGTTGCAAATCGTCAAAAAGACGATTATCCATAAAACCATATCGAGGGTGAAGTGGCAACACGGCCTAACTCATTTTTCGGCCGTATTGAGCAAAGGTTGGCACTAGATTCAAATTTTCGCGCTTAATCGATTGGTGAGCACAGGTTGGACGAAATAACTCAGGTTTGTGTGAAAAATCGACTCTCAAGATGGATATCAGATAGCGAGCTTCGTATTTTGCTTCCTCGTCATTTAAGAGTTCGCAAGGCGTCGCAACACCAGCAGGGACTGACAGTAGGCCACCTGCGGCAAGCTTAATAGGGGAAGAGGGAGTCCTCTTAGCCTCCTTCACTCTTCTGAAGAGAGATGAACCGTCAAAAATGATGAGCCGAAAGCGCTAGGGTTTCACTAGTAAACATTGTCAAGAAATATTAATATAACTCTTGCCCTCCTACTACGTACGAAAGAGAAGTAACTAGGTACAATCAATCCAAATATTACTCGAGTAATTCTGCATTTTCACGAATCATTGCACGAACCTT
Organism: Nesidiocoris tenuis; assembly: GCA_036186465.1. Classification (NCBI taxonomy): domain Eukaryota; kingdom Metazoa; phylum Arthropoda; class Insecta; order Hemiptera; family Miridae; genus Nesidiocoris; species Nesidiocoris tenuis. The sequence goes on along the minus strand of AP028909.1, from coordinate 36,790,832 downwards.
GCATCGAAATCCTCGTCGCTCTCCGTGCTGCCGTGAGACATTCCTCGGGTAGCCTGGCCGACGGCCACAGCCCCGGGACGGACCATCGATCCATTGAGGACGAATCCTCGAGCTGCCGAAGAAGCTAGACGAGCTACCGAAGAAAACATTTTGATAATTCGGCAATCGGCAAAAACCTAAATTGGGAAGGAACGCACTTGAAAAATCTCAACCCGACGGCCGTGGAAATGTGGGGAGTTATCAGCTGGAAAGCCATCAGCTGATAGCTGGCACACGCAGTGTTTCCAACAGTGGAATTGAAGTTCCCGTCGTTCAAACTGAAAAGCGTCTCTGCCGTTAGTATATTTCGAATTTCGGTATTTTTATCCAACTTTTCTTTACATAATGCGAAAATAAAATTTTTGAGTACCTATGGATAGTAAGTGGATGTTCTATTCTGGTGATCCAAGAACTATTTTACTGGGAAAATTTCGGAGTTTTGAATTTCATCTTGAATCCCGAATCTCCCGTTAGTGGGATCTCGAGCCAACATGGAGGGCATCGACGATCCATGTCAGCGAAGAAGTACTTTCGAAATGAAGTAATGGACATGGTCAGAAGTCAGAAATGTCTACCAACCCGTTGAAGTAATAAGCTTGCATTAGTATGCATTACAATGCTATGCAATCCATTAAATTGCATTAAAGGGCATTACAATGCGACCTATTACGTTGAGACACATTACGGTTCATCAATACGCATTATAGTGCACAATATTTTGTTCAAATGCATTACAGTGCATTAGAATGCATAATATTACGTTGAAATGCATTACAATACATCAAAACGCATCTTTACCCGACTCGCGCCTTCTGTTTTCTGCATGGCAAACCCGCGGTGCACAGCGGTCGTGCTGGTCGCATGAAACTGAGGGCTATAAGGGGCTGAAATAAGCTTTAGATAAACTTCACCACGGTGGCATTTAAATGAAATTTTAATGTAAAAATATCATTGGAAATGTTTATCTATGCTTCCGTGGATATCGGATGGATAAATTTTGTCAATAAACCGGCCCTAAGTAGAGAAAATAGGAAACGATTGCTAAGATACCATGTTTTATGCAATAAGGTGCATTGTAAAAAGGTATGCGAGAGAAACGCTATTTACTTGACATAATATTTTGCGATAGGCGATAATAATAAAAATCGATAATAGTAGGCGAGTTTCAAAATTTGCATCGTGGGTTTCTTGACATTTTTGATCCAAACCAAGCCCGTACCGAGGATTTTAATTGGATGGGTGGGGGGGGGACCGCCCAAAAATTCAATAACTTTTGACAATCAACACATCAGGTCCTTACCTAATGCAGAAATTTCAGATACTTGATTGTTTCGAGGAACTCAGCGTACAGTGATGACACCCAATTTTGGATGGCTCATCCAAACAATTTTGTCAACGTCAGTTGGGTTCGGAAGGAAAAAAGCAAAAGGTAATAACAACGTTCTTTATAGCTTAGAATAAGATTTAAAATAAACAGCCACGAGATTTGTTAGTTGGTATTGCCAAATCGAGAGAAATGAAAAACGCACTATATCATGATCACCCATGCGATATAAAATGAAAAAAGACGAATGGGCAGTATAATATAGAATAAATATAAAAAGTATTACAGCGTGTAGAACATGGAAAACAAAGGTAATATTATTCACACAAAAAAATAAGAGGAAATTTCTAAAAAGTGGCAGGTGAATGCATTTTAAAAATCTCGAGGAGATAGTAGGTTAAAAACAAAATTGAAAAACCGACGTAGCAAAAAAGCGAAGAGGCGTAACTACAGTGAGTATTAAGCTAGTAGGAATCGCGATTTTGGAGTGGGTATCTTAAAAATTGTCGACGACCGTTGCCATTCAAGCAGGATTGGCCAGATTATACAATTTCGTCCGGATCTGGTTGAAAGTGGGAATGTCCACTTTCAGAGGTACCACTTTCCCTGCCAGGTCAGCATCCGTGGTGGGCAAGGTGATCTCGCACATTTCCACCCATTCGGAGTTTTGGGCAGCCTGAAAAATCGATGATCTCACATGAAATCTTAACGATCGAGAGCAAAGGAGCAACCGAAAAAGCTACAAAACGTAAATGCGCTTAAAACAACGAACAAATTGAAGTGATTTTAAAAAATGTTCACCTTGACCATTTCTGGTGATGGGAAAAGCCGAAGGTCCGTTGCTATGTGCCCTCCTTTCTTTTGGCGTATCATTTCGTCCAGTACATCGTTCTAGAAAAAGGCAAATTAAGAATTGGGAGGTTGCAATTTTTTAAGACAGGTAGCAAAAATATCTGCAGAGAGGCTGGAGATTTTTGGGCATTAAAAAAATATGAGAAAATTCAGAAAAAAACGTTTTTTGGATTTGAACATAGTTTTTTTTTAATCAATAACAAGCGAGGTAGATGAAAAATGTTAACAGACTCAAGTTGAGTTTGAGAGTTGAGTTTGTAAGTTGGGATTGTGAGTTGAGTTTGTAAGTTGAGCACAAATAATTACAACAGCTTCAGTCCGAAATTATCCAACTCACGTGCAGGGCAATGGTCCGCTCTTTGATCTCGTTTCGTTTCAATTCGAATTTGGTAATGTGCGAGTTGATTGCCGAGCTCCAATGCTCGAATTTCACGTCGCTCAGATCCGTCGGTACGTACAGGTTGTCCCAATATTCCTGTAACGTGGAACCCGGGATTTTTATTTACTATTGCATCCAACACGAGAGAAAGTTAAAAAACTTCAATTTTAACTAGATTGGGTACAGTAGTAGAATGCAGAAAATGATCCAATGTAAGATTACAACTTGTGTGCAACTTAATTTGGTCCTTACCTTCTCCAGCTGTTTGAGCTTCTTTTGCAACTCATCCAGCCGCTTCATGTCATTATCGGGAACTTTTTTAGGCACCTGTTGAAGGAAGTGATTTATTTCAGTCAGTTATTTTATCGAAACATTTCGTATTTCAGTATGCAACAGTGATTAACTCGATTTTGTCAACTTTTCAGGAAATCCTAAAAACTGGTATCCATATAAATTAGGTTAATTGAGAGAAAATTGAGTAAAAATGAAACAAAAAGTTGGATAATAATGAAAAAGAGCACTCAACCTACGTGAAAGCTTCCGAATCGCACCAAAAAATAACAACTTTAAGGTTAAGAGGTCTTGCTCAAAGCGGTTTCTCCCAAATTTGCGCAAACCGGTGGTACCACCCGATTCCCGGCAGACAAACCAATCCCGTGATACCATAACTCATTTTTACCAAAAATCGACTTATCACTGATGCATGCCGAATGAAGATTTTTTAAATCAGTACCGTAAAACTGTACCAATAACTCATTTTTGCCACAAAATCGAGTTAATCACTGTCGCACGCCAAATGACGATTTTCCAAATCAGTACCGTAAAACGGTACAACTATGTGCCATCACCATTTTTCGACCTTCAGTGCTCTCTATCGGCGGTTGGTAGGAGTTTGGCGACCCAAGGAAATAAACGTCCCTCTTCTCACCCATTCAAGATAGAATTTTTTGAAGGCACGAACTGAAAGCTGAGATGAGTAGGTATGCTAACTATAATCCACAAGGATGTAGACAATTTTTTGACGGAGTTAATCGAGAAAAACCTTGAAAAGTGGCACATAGTTGAACCGTTTTATGGTAAATTAGGAGGTCCAAATAAAAATTGACCAATTTTATTCAGTCACTCACACTAAATGACGGACGTCATTCAGTATGATTCACAATTGATCGATTTGACCCACCAACCATCCGGCTGATGGTCGATAAGTTGGAAAAGTGAACAACTCACGTGAATCGGAGCGAGGCTGTTGAGGAGATTGAGGTATTTTTTGGTCTGTTCCGACATACGGCCTTTCCTTTCCTGGGTGACCAACGATTTCAAATGTTTGACCTCGTTGATAAGAAGTGCGGACTCGACTACTTTGACCGGCCCGCCTCCGCTGACTGAGCTGTTGATCATGCTCTGGGATATTTCGCTGGTAAGGCCTGAAGTAGAAAAATTTTCTAATAAAAATATTTAAATATTAAAACAAATAAATAAAAATATTTAAAAAAAAATTTATTAAATTAATTTAAAAATTAATTTAAAAATTTATTAAATTTATTTAAAATTTAAATATTTAACGATTTTTTAACTACAAACAACAAACTGTACCAGGTAACATGTGAAATGAAAGTGTCAGAAATAAATACGTAAAACGATTATTAAAATAAAAAATAAATTTATTAAATGTTACTTATGCCAAATTGGACCCTTCACCTTTTCCAATCACATTGCCCGGTCAATATGTATCAATTTGGAGAAAACCACAACTTTCAAGACTAGTTTCGTCAAAATCAGATCAATGGTGCAATATGAAGTGAATGGACGAAAGTTTTGGCAAAAATTTCGTCCAGCCACTTCGTATTGAACCACTGATCCGATTTTGGCGCGGTTGGACCTAAAAGTTGTGGTTTGCCCCAACTTGATGCATACTGTCAGGGGAATATGATCAAAAAATGCTGAATGAATATCCGAATCGCTTCATCCCTGCTTCCACAGAATTACCTAATCAATAGCGGAGAATGCAGTGGAAAAATGCACCAAAATAAATTATAACCTACTCGTTGTACTGGAGCTCATAATTTCCACAGCTGTTTTCTTGTGAGGATTCTTCAGCCTATCTTTGAGTTCTCCTTTTTCGAGTTCAAGAGAGTCGATGTCCCTTTGCAGATGATCCATGGCCGCCTCGTGTTCCTTTTCTTTTCGTTTAGCCTGGTTGTAGGCCTCTTCAAGTTTCCTCTGCAAGCGAGATCATTTTTAAACATCGGAAAAAAAGGAGGAAAATTCTACAGTGATAATGAGGTTGAAGCATGTGTGTGCAATCGGCTACAAACACGACCTGGCTCTTTTTACGTGGAAGAATTAAAAAAATTACCTATACGCAGGGAAAAATGTGCTTATAAATCAGAATAAAAGAATCTACCTTGAGCGTTTCAACTGTCAGCTCGAGATCCTTCATTTTCTTCTCGGCGATGTCTTTGCGGAGGACCATCTCGGCCAGTTCTTCCTGCTTGGCCCTTAAAGTTAGCTTCATTTCCCTCAAATCCTCTTCTTTGGATTCCAATTTTCTTCGCACCGTGGCCATCTGGTTGAGTTCCTCTTTCACCTTGCGAGCTCGAACTACAAGCGGCGGCTCATCATTTCCCTGGACAACGAGACGATGAGGATTTTAGCGATTCGCCGATCGCTCAAGTTCAACAAAGATGAGAAGCAGACTTACCTTTTCTTCCTTGACAGAAAGATATTTGTCATCATTGTCCTGCAGATTTTTGACGATGTTGCCAACGTTGCTGACGAGCGATTCGATTGACGACTCGATGAAATTTATGGCGTTGCGATCCCGATCGCCGATAATGTCGTAGTGCTTGTCGAAACTCTGCTTCAGCAGTTCGGCCAGTTTCGAATTGGGGATGGGATTGTCGGCATCTGGGACAAAGGCGATAGAACGGTCATAACTAGCCGTGGAATAGGCATCCATGCACTCTTGCGAAGATTGTCGAACGAAGAAGAAAACAAAATTTCAAACCCATAATTAGCCAGAATATCGACAGGTACCTGCAGGCATGACAATCAGTCGGCCAGCTACTCCAGCCAGAATGTTGCTGACCATGATTATGGGCTTTGTGATGCCAGCGAGATCCGAATTGGGTCCAAGAAGCAGATCTTTGATATTGGCCCGCCGCCTCACCTGACGAACCTGCAGGCGTAAACCTTCGAGCGCTGGCTGGATCTTGGTCAATGACTCGATCCCCTCGCCCTGGAAAACAATCGAATGGCATTACCGCCGTGCTTATCAACTGCACTTTTTGGCGATTTTGAGTCGGATCGCTCTAGAGGTTCATGGGAGGGTAATAAACCAATTGGAACATCGTAGAATGCTTACCTCAGGTAGAAGGGCCTTGATGATGTTCATATCCGCCTGGGCGCTATCTATGGCGCACAGAAGCGATTTGCCGAGATCTTCTAGCAGTTGGCCCTGGTGGATTGTACAATCGCCGCTCGCCAACAACAGCGTCGGGTGAACAGTGTTGAAATAGGTGACGATCTTCTCCAAACTGTCGGTACTTAAATTTTCGTCCATCTGCAACAGACGATTGTAGGAGTGAAGGCGAAATTAAAAGTTGGTTAAAGTAGTACGGGATAATCGTAAAAAGATACGTACCCTCTCTTTCTTGAGCATCTCGACATACGCGTTCAGCGCTTTCTCCTGCTCGGCCATATCAGGATACGAGGCACCGGCTTTCAAGAGCGTTTCAGGTTTGCACGTGTTCAGCGAATGAATGAACTGGTGAAGGATGCCCTGCGAAAATTCAGGAACACGCACATTTTTGAAGCCGAAACGGATAAATTAGGGATTTTGACTAATTTATTTGTCGATGGATGTCGACCTTACCTGCAAAAGATGTATATGGGTGCAGAATCGGGACATGGCCGCAAATTGCTGGGCAGCCGTGACGTTCGATTTGTTAACGTCAGCCACCGCCGGAAACTTGTCACCCAGCTGGGAAATGAGCACTTGGCACTTGGCGAGAAGGCGAGGCATCAAGAGGATCAGCATGACCGCATCGCAATCGCCTGTAATTGGAGTGGCGAACATGAGGAACTACTTTGAAGTCATATCTAGATAAATACTGTTATTTTGGCGACTCTTCTTTCAAGCCAAGCGAAATATACCTATCTGCAGGATTGAAACTCACCCCCTCGAGTTGAAAAGGAATCCGGCATGAATGAAGTGAGGTATCTGACGTGCTGCTGAGCCTGCGTGATTTCCATGCGCTGCAGTTCCAGGTCGATCGCTCGAGCGTGCGCCTTGGTCTCGGCGAACATTTTCTAAAAAAAATTATTAGTTTACACTCTTCATCGAATTGCACGATACGCAATTTAATCGAACCGAGGACAATTTACAACCTTGAAGTCCAGCATTTCCGGCACCAGCGACGAGGCGAGCGACGACGATTTCGACGATACTTCCAGCTGGGATCGCAGCTCTTGGTTGTCCTCCTGCATCTTTTGGACGAGCTCGCGGAATTTGACGATAATCAATTCCCGATCCGCAAGGCTTTCTAGGACGGACTCTGTTTTCCTTTGGGCCTAAAACACCCGAATTCAGAATGGAGGATCGCAGGAATCCGACTGGTATCCTTATTTTTTCAACGAACGAACTTACCTCCCAAACTTGAAGGTTTTTCATGTCCAGCTCCTGCCTGAAATCCTGTTCCTGCTCTTTGAATCCTTCCTGCAGCTGATCGTTCACCTCTTGCAATTCCTCCAGTTCCAGGACGGCCTCCTCCAGTTCCTTCACCTTCTCCTCCAGCGTCAGCTTCTGCTGTCCAAGAGTTTCCGCCATCTCCTCAGCGCCCAATGCTGCGTCCACCTTTGGCAATTATGTCCACATTTAACAATCCCTACGAATTATTCACTCATTTTACATTTTTTAGTTCATTTCTATACTGGTAGAAGGTGAAAATGATTCTACGAAGCGTAAAACTCACATAACCGTGCAGTTCCTCCATCTGTTCCTCCATTTCGTTGATGCGCGTTTTGAGTTTCTCGTTCAACTTGATAATGTGTTCATTTTCGGCGTTTTTCTCTTCAAACTCTTTAAGAAGCTTTTGTTTTTCGTGCTTCTCGTGAGCTGAAAGATCCCTTAACCTGCACAAAAACACAAATTTACAAAACAACATTTTTGAACACTGCCAAAAAGAGCGCTGCTGTAATACTCAGAATGTCCAAGCACTTGGGATGAAAAAAATTCTTTCTTGGGCTCACCTGACCAACGTGTCTTTGAGTTTATCATTCTGCTGTATAATTTGTTTCATTTTGAAAGGCACTTGTTCGCCATCGGCGCCTTCGACGGTTGTCGCTATCCCTTCCGACTTGTCAGACAATTCGGATTTGAGGATCTCGATTTCCATTTCCAGCTCTTCGATTCGCTCTTGCGCTTGCTCCAAGTCTTTTTGAAGTGACTCTGCCTGGAAATAATTGAAATACACACTTTTAGTACAGAATTGAAAAAAGTTTTTCGGACATAGGCGATTATTTGCAGAACAATTTACCTTTTCTTCAGCCATTTCTTTGTCTAACGTGGCCATTTCCAATGTATCGGCAATATCGGCCATCTCTTCCTTAGCTTCGATCGCTTCCTGCTTCTCCCGTTTCAAACGTTCCAAATCCTTTTTCAAGGCGGCTTGAGCTTCCATAATTTTCGCCTTGAATTCCGACGCTTGCTCAAGTTGAAGATTGGTCGACTCCAATTCGTGCGATTTCTCCTTATAGCGAACTGAGAACGACGATAAAATCGAAATAATCAGCACGGAAAACCTTGGAATACTCTCATTTCAACAAAAAAAAATCTGTTTTTTGATCATCGAAACTTACTCCTCATGGTATCGAGTTTCTCTTGGTAGTCTTTCAGCTGTTCTTTCAGCAGCTCTATCTCGTGGCTATGATCCTGCGGCCCTGGAAGTCCACCAATGTTCAGCCGAGTCGGCGCAGGCGTCGGAGTCGGCGTCCCGTGAGGTGGCGTCGGCGTAGGAGCCGGCGACGACACGACGAGACCCGGCGTAAATTGGGGTTTCAACGTCTCCACGAACCCCGTCTGTTGCATAAATGAATCGCACGAAATGCTTTGAAATCTGTTATGATGCGATATGAACAGTCATCGATCGGTGTGAGGCTCAAATTAATTAACACCGTCTCTTTTTCCAGGCTTACTGACAGTAGGCGTAAAATTACGTTACATCCCAAATATTTGGGCCTGAAACTCCTTGGCTTTGCTCAGCTGACTATAATATCTTCAATAAATAAAAAGTTAAAAAATGCTATTTAGTCGTACTATCAAATTTTTCAAGCACACAATAAAAGGTGCACAATTTGAACATTTCCGATTATGGTCCCCCTGGAAGAAATTTGAGGTTAGCACAACTTGATTTACACAAATTTCTCAAAAAAATTGGCTAAGAAGATCTGTACACGCTCAAAATTACGACAGCACCTGTGAATGCACTACTAGGGTTCGACGGAATGACACAAATGTACAGAAACAATGACATACAAGATGCAAAAACGTGCAAACTATTGTGCTGATTTCCTCGGCTTATCGTACACCAGCAACATAGCATGAGACAGTTGAAAAATTGTTGTGAAAATGGCCCTTGGCAGATCACAAATTATCATCACTCGTGAAATGCAAAGCTGGCCAGTAAGAGGTTACTGGTTTTTTTTTTATTTTTCAGTTACGTAAACTAGCCCTTAATTGAACACCTTTTTTGTCTGAACTTGGCAAAAGAAAAAAAGCCTGAAAAAGGCAAAGGCGGACTGCAGGTTTGTTACAGCTGATGAGCGGGTCTGACCACGGCTCACTAGCTGGAACTAACCTATTTATGAAAAAGTAAAAAAGGTGAATTCTCTTAGCGTTTACAAGACCAAGCAGCAGCGAGAAGATGGCTAAAATAGTTCGATGAACGATGAAAACTTTGTTGCTATTTCTAATCAGTTCAATCAAGCTGAAAGCAGTGACCCGGTAAGTATGAAAGGTGCTTGAAATGTAATGCGAAAAGCGGCACACTACGTACAATGGCAGATGTGATGAGTAACCAGGAACCAAAAAATTCGCGATCGAAATTAGCAAAGCCCATATTCGGGTACATGACGATAAGCGGCTCTCATATTTTTCTCTAGTGTTTAAATATGTTTAAAAATTGTTAAATTATTGTATATTATTGTTGTGAAACGGGTCCTGTGTTAATATGACCAGGGTAAGTAAGAACATCAAGTTCTGCTTAGTGCGGTTTCTTGCAGAATTGCTTTTCTACATCAGCAGAGCACTGCGTGAGTTTAGAGGCTAAGACCAAGCAACAAAATTTAGTCAGAGGGATTGAAAAAGTAGATCTGGAATTCCAGAAACAGTGAATTGACCGCTAACTTAGCACCGCAAAGAATCTGCCGAGAAACGGTTTTTATTGTCGCATCAACTTGTTCATGATTATAGAACCACTCTAGACAACACAAGTCAGCAAGTAGGAGGTACTGTGGTGGGTATTTTGAAAACGCCTGCACTCGATTCAATTCTTTCCAAAAACTCCGACATCATAGGAGAAAGACGTTAACAGAAAACCGCCAACTGTTTACATGGACGAGCCGTCGATTTTGGCGCACTCGACTGATTTGATTCTACATGTAGAATTATCAGATTCTAATGCCACGGTTAGCAGAGCGAATTTAGTTCCTTGCGAGGAGATGCGTGAAATGTCAACAAAAGCGTCTCAACGAGGAAAGGGGAACAACACGAGATGGTAAAAATGGTTTTTTGACCGCGACAATGAACTGTGCAATGAATTACAAGCAGTAAAAAAAAGGAAATATTTTTTAAACAACAGGCTGTAACCACACACGTTAAAAATTTGGCTGTTGCTTGCCTCACTCCCTTCAGGCCCGGGATCTGGCTCTTGCCCCGTTGGCACGGCCTCCTCTTCCTCTTTAGATTCCTTCGAAAATATGGATGAGAAAATTTTTGAATCAAGCAAATCGAAATGGAAAGCGGAGGGATGGTCCGGTTTTTCAGCGGCTGCCGATCGTATAACTAGTTAAACAACCTAGAGTCATCTAGTCAGTTTTGGTTACCTCAGCATGGCAATAGTACAATTTTTGCTTATTAATTCACCTCTGCGAATGGGTGAACGCAACAAAATTAAATTTGAAATAAGATTTTGTTGTCAACCTCTTCCCTGTTCAGTTTTTCCTGGATTATTGAGATAAAAAATGAAAATAACAGAATTTCTTTACCCCTCGGGGTCTTTGTATCTCTAAGTAAATAGGCAAAAATAAAATAACTTTTGTTCAACGCCTCGAATTTTCCCAGGTAGAGAAGAAAAATATTTTTCTCGGTGAATTTGATAAGCAAACTTTTACGTAATGGCTTAATCAATCAGATGGGTAAAAATAGGGAGCTTTTATATTTTTATCGGAAAAACTGTGACTGGCACGAAGCATGTGAAAATAAGTTCATTTCTTGAAAAGCATCGAAGAAGAAAATACCCATAGAAAATTATCAACAGATTAAGCCAGGAAGAAACATGATCGCATCATTATTTCTCCATTGCGTGTAAAATCATGAATCAATCATGAATGAAATGATGCAAGGATTTCGATACGCAACGAGGAATTTATTGATGATACGGCTTTATAAATCAGGATTTCACCCACTTGGCCCGTCTGAATAAAGGGAAGCTCAGATGATATTTGAGGTTACCATAATTTTACCTACGATAACATAAGGCTGAGCATGTAAAACAAATCCAATACAAAGTTCGTTCAAATTTGGAGTACCTAATGGTAGTAAGGCGTCTCGAGTACGACACCATTTTGAGTTTCTTCCTATCTATTGATACAACCAACACGAGTACATTAGAACAGAGATAGGTACATAAGAATATCATATCCGAAGAAAATTAGTTCAATGTTAGTCGAGTTAACAACAAGTCGATTGTTTGCACAAGAACAAAACATCAAGTTTAGTGGGTACGATATTAAATTAATACGTACAAGTGGCTTATGAGCGGTTTTCTCAAAAACTTTTAGGAAAATAAGCAAAATTTCTATATATTTTTATGGTCCTTCATCCAAAACAAATCATTCCTATTTAAATCAAAAATAATTCAACAGCCCGAATAATGTGCATCGATTGCTTGTTCACCAACTCCCACCTAATATCGTTACAGCAGGGCTACCTTTTAAATTCAACAAAAAAAATTCGAATTTAAAACAATGCTATAAAAAGAATCAGGGAAAAGTCTGGGGTTTCAATCTTCAAAATTGAAGGGGTTATTCAAGATTTGAAGGAGTTATTTCATAACCTCTCACTAAGCTCGAGGGAAAATCATTTATCGATATAAAACATTTTTTGTATCTAACTCAAAAATCTAAAAATTATTCCCCTGTATCAGTTCGCTATTCATCTACCTACTTATATATTCATCTTAATCTATTTATTTATTGATACAAATTTGTTTTGTTTATTTATACAAAATTTAGTTATTTATTTATACAAAATTTTATTTAATTATACAAAAAAATTATTTATTTACCCACACAAAATGTCCACAAAAATCTATTTATAAAAAATCTATCGCAGGAGATGATCGCACCTAAAGCACCGAGGTATTTTCCGAAAAATTGATACGATCGACGCTTTCTCCACACTAGGATGATGATGTGCTCAAAATGCAGAATGGAAATCGAATCGTGAGAGGAAGGCCGACATAGAACATTAACCCCAACCACCTAGCTATGTGGCCACTAGTGATTCTGAAGAGCATGCTGTGTTATCTTCATGTTCTATTATGTACATAAGCATTTTTATTCCGAAAATGAGCTGAAACGAGGATTTCTCTGGAAAAATCATATTACTTGTTTTGTAGTAGAAGGTGTTTTACTGGCACGGCGAGGGGTGCTTCTGGGAATCCCAGTTTTAACCTTCTGAGAAGAGGGCGTTTTCTGTAACACATAAATGTCTCCAACTGTTGCCCCTTTTCGGTAACGCTTGCTCGGTTGCGGGAGTAATTAAAATAACCTAAAAAATTAGACTGAAAATTCGAAACTTAAAAACAGAAATTGTATAAGAAAACCGATCGGCCTATCCAAATCGGGAAACTCAAAGTCGAGGATTCCTCAATCACATGCCCGTTAAAGTGTAGGTACCTCAGCTAAACCCCCCCCCCCTGGCCTTATATTTTTTCAAATTCACACGACAAAAGGGCACGTCAAGCGAACAAGATTGAATCAGACAGTGGAGGGCATTCCGGAAGAAAATACCATGAGATGGGACGGCCGTTAGTTTTGTGACTGCTAGGAGTGGAACGGAAGATAGTACCTACCTACCTATCTATCCATATGCTAAAAAAATGATAACATATTTAGCAATGAGAACAGTCGGAAACCCAATTTCAAAACTGAATTTCCTCAATTTATTAACATCAGATTTATGATGATAATACACTTCTTGAATTGTATCCTGGCAAAGGCGTACAAATCGGGTAAGTGGAATGGTGAACTAATGTGAATAATAATTTACCTCCCTGTCCATTCCGACCGCAAAATCGAATATGACAGGTGCACCCGAAAAATACTGAAGTTGAGTGCATTTTATGGTACATTGCCAAATAATTGTATGACTGAACTCGCAAAGATACAAAATGAAAATTGATAAAATAAGCAAAATAAATCAAACTCGGGAAATTGATGTCACTGATGAATAAGGCTAAATTTATGCGTGATAAAAATCCTGAAATATGTACATACAATATGTACTCATTATTTCAAAATATGTGTTTATTTTTTCTAAATATGTGTTTATTTACTCAATATGAGTTATTCTTTCAAATTATGAGGTTCGTTTCCAAAATATTGATTTTATTTCGCAAAATATGTATTTATTTTTCCGTGTTATGAGAAATGATGAAAACTATTTTATGTTTGAAATGTCAAATCAAGCCTGACAAATATGGACAGGAAAATCCTAGCCCTATAAATGAAGAACCACTACAATATCGTATGGTACGTTTACAGCCCATAGACGATTTTTATCCAGATTATTTTATACAGGGAAGGATTTTCAGATCAGAAAAATCAATTTACCTAACCTATGTAACCTAACCTTTGTGAATCCACTTTCAATTGTTCGAACGACTAGCACGAGAATTATGAGATTTATCTACAATACGATTTACACAGTCAGGGTAAAATTCTAGCGACGTCACTACCCACTAAAACAGTCACAAATATCTTGTTCCATCTCTTGGTACCAAAAAGGAAAAAATAAAGTGTAAGCTTTAGGCAACGTTCCAATCAAGGAAGATACGTCACAAAGCAGGCACTTCCAACGATAAATCTTCATTAGAGAGTTTTTGCAAGCCACTAACGGGCAACGTAGAACCTCGCGACAGAGCGCCTAAGAGCCGGGAGACGGTAACTCGACATGACGTTAGCCATGGGTGCCGGTAAAATGGTCCATTCAGCGTCGCCCGTTGAGCCGAAGAGACGGGCCCGTTGAATGCCTAACCAATAAAAACCCTAACTAATAATGGTAATACGGTTACCATGGCAACCAACATAGCAACCGCTGGCGTTGTTGCCCCTAGTAGTACTTAACGTCGCACGCGAAACGTCACCCGTGAGAAACGTCACCCCGTCACCCGTTGGCTGCAAAAACTCTCTAATGTCACAGCCTGAATACGGAAGACTGTACCGGACAAGCGAGTCTGGTACAAACTAGCACAAGGGAAACAAATTTCGATAGGGAGTAAAACAATTCAAAACTCTCAAACGTGTACAATATTCGTGCATGTACCTGGAAAAAACAGCGCGAGGAAAACTCGGGGTGGAATAACTTTTCAAGAGAGGGAAGGTAATTGGTACGAAGGTCATATGTATAATGGCGTGGGAGGTGGGAGGTGGAAGGATTGGTAATATTCCGAATTAGGGCAGACTTACACGAGGCACACAAGAGAATTGATTAACTGAGTATCCAACTTGATCGAACCCAAATTAATGCAAAGGTTTCTAAGGGGGAGGTCCAAAAAATGTCCTCTCCGGCAGGATTCGAACCTGGCATCTCCGGTGTGGCAGAAGCCTTATACCCTAGTAAACGCAATTTTCCCAGAGCCGGATTTGCAGAAAACTGCTGTTTTTTGGACGTCAGAGTTGTTGTATGCGTTCCTACGGAATAGCTACCAAAATGATTATTTTACGTGGAAAAGAATCTTCGGGCCAGTCTCACAACCATCAAACAATCCTTGAAACTAGCTGAAAATCCTTGGCTGAGCCTGTTGGGTTTGTCCAACACCAACAAACTCTGAACCCATTTTAACCATAGGTTCAACGCGTTGGATCCTGTCCCACTCCATCCTAGTGGGAGACCAGAGCGGCAAGTCCCTACTAGTTCTGATCTTCTCCTTGACAGCAGCAGGGCACGCCCTGGGCAACTTCGGTTATCAGGTGAAGAGCCAACGCCTAGAACGACGGTTTGCCACAGTTGCCAAGATGAAGGTATCTGTGATCTCTTCTGCAGCCCTTCCACAACACCAGCATACAATTGTGGTTCAGGAACAACCGACTTCTCCAGCGTGAAATTCCACGTACTTTTGAAATATTACGGGATGGGCTCACCCTCAACTGCGCTCCAATTTCTGCTCCACCCGCATTTCCGAGTCTTTCTCTTCTTGTGGAAGTACCTCTTGTGGCTCAAACATTCAAAACTTCTTTCAAAACGATTGCACACTGCCGCAATTGATTATTGCCAATTGCCAGAAAAGCTCAGATGACAATATCACTGATGGTGGATTTTTCTAGTTTCCGCCCCGGCCCAGTACCAATCGTTAATTGGGTAAGCTCCACCATAAAAGGCTAAAACCACAATCAGCACTCACTTCTTCCAAAATAAATCGACATGCACAGGATACGCCGACTTCGGAAAACAGCGATTGAACAAGAGTGCATAATATGCAATATTACTTTGCAAGCCCTAGTGCACAATGATGTAAGCAGCATTGCCAGAACATCTTGCGCTACCTCAAAAGACGCAGATGAGATTGTTATCAATTGGTTTGTTCCCAGCAAAAAAGTTATTGAAGCCAGGAAAACTAGTGGCTCTTGGAGCCTATATCAAAAAGAGCCAAAACCACCTGCATTAACATTACTGTGAGTTAGATAATTGTTTTTGGTTCCAAAAAATTCAATTTTTCTATGAAAATCACAGTCTATCTGACTCAAAAGTATGATCTCTGTACCATTTCAAATAGTTTGACGCTATGAGCCCTTTTGCCTAGGTTTTCTGGTTCAATAACTTTCTTCGCTGCTAGCAAACTTCACGATAAGCCAATTATCTTCTCTAGCAACAAATAATCAAAAATCTAAAGAGTGTATACGTGTTTGAAGGTGAACGCCTACAACACTCGAAAGTGCCAGTGTAAGTTTGCCTGGATTTGAGGAGATGGGAGAGGAAAGAACAAAATTATAAGAGTGGATACATCGAAAAATATAAATCACGAAAGATGGGGAAGACAGAGAGGGAGAAAATTTTCAAAAAATAATTTTACCTCAACGAACGACGAGGTTTTTTTTGTGGATAAGTCCGAGGAGCTTGCGATAGAAGAAGTTGAAGATGACATATCCTCTCTGCTACGTGATTCCTTACTCCTTCCGCTAAGAGACGTCCTGGAACTGAACATGAATAGGATCACTGGCCAGTAAAGGTTAAATATGTGTAGGAATAACAATTTAATTTTGGCTAGGTGCACAACATAAACTTGCCCCCCAAAAAAATCTTCAGTTCTCTCCTCGAAAGCTGTAAGAGCCAGAAGTAAGGATTTGTATCGAGCTATTCATGTTTTGAAGTGCTATTCACGCTGCTGAGTTCCAAAAAAGTGCTCATCATGGTTCAATTCGAGATTTGTGCAACCACTCATCGCCCAAATATAAGTACCTCGCTCTTGAAGGTGGAACATGAGACGCTGGTGACGATTTCCGGCGAATACTTCGTTTAACAAATCCACGTTAGCAAAAAGCAGTGGTACAAATAGTTAGTGAAATACATGAGAAAGAACATAAATTGGCAGGAGGTAAA
This sequence comes from Nesidiocoris tenuis, assembly GCA_036186465.1. Taxonomy (NCBI): domain Eukaryota; kingdom Metazoa; phylum Arthropoda; class Insecta; order Hemiptera; family Miridae; genus Nesidiocoris; species Nesidiocoris tenuis. The sequence continues at coordinate 36,774,137 of AP028909.1, read as the reverse complement.
CAACCAGGTATGACGCGGTGGGTAAAAGGCGTCATCAGATTGCCTTGCAGAAGTTCGAATTTGATTTTGTATTTTTCAGAATTGTAGCCAACATTATGAGGTCTATTCCAGCAAGAGGGCCACAGTCCTTCCAGCGCATGCGCAGTTCAGTGTTACGTCAACAATAATCACTAATGCTTGTACGAGCTTCAAGCAAGTCAATCGCGGACCAAATGAAGGAAGAAGAAGGATCGCTTGAAGGAATGACCTCAAAAGGCAATAGCAGGGGCATTATTTGCACAATCACAAAATCAAATCACAAAACCTGGAATCGGGTACTAACCTCGTGAGCCGAGACTTGGGTGTTGCCCGGATCTGTTCATCTGGGGAGACCATCTGACCAGGTGACGTAGCGGACGAGCTAGTATTCGCGAGGTCGATACGGCTTCCCATTTCAGTGAGGATCGTCAGCTGCGTCTGACGGACGAACATTCCATGATTCTCATTGCACTGCAAAGATGGGAAAAATGTAGAAGCAAAAATTCGGTAACATTTCCAGCAGAATCTCTCAATCTTGATAAGCATTTTAAGCTCGGGTTACCTTGAAGTACTCCTTGTTTTGAACGGTGCCATTGTTCTTCCCTTTTGGTTCATCAAGTATGAGCCCGATCCATTTACCGGTGGAGAAGCCTGTGGTACCGATGAAGGCAACTTCACCCTGGACACCTTTCCCTGTCACTTCAACTCTCGTACCGATCCTCAGCAGGCTAGCCATTCTAACAATCAAAATTTTCATTATAATTAATTATGAAACGTTAAGCAAGGTCGACCCGTAGGTATTTCCTCAGTCGACTTGATCTTACCAGAATGATTGTCGCCTGATGGTGACACCTTAAGATAACGTCTGAGCTCTTGATGGTAATATATTTACCAAAAGTTCGGCGATAGACGTGAAAATTCTGTCGGACCCTCATCCCGATCAAGCCGACTGAGTATCTAACGCATTAGAATAGATTGAGCCAATAGATCAATAGTCATTCCCCTCACAGTGATGGCCGAAATTATAATCCCCTGCTACATTACCCGACAGAAATGTCAAGATTGCTCCAACTCAAAGATCACTGGTTTGAGGTTCTACCCCTCAAGATTGACCTAAGACCTACCCAGTCAAGATTGGCCTAAGACCTACCTCTACCTATCTTTTACGAGTGGATACAATCGCAAAACTCAATATGGGCTCGTTCCAGGAGCGTAAGTGATGGCATCTTGCGAATCCGCAGCGTAAGGTGCTGTTGCTGGTGTGTTGCCGACCAAACCCTGCACTGCGCCGTCGTAAGGCACCTAAAGCCCTGTTTCCACCAAGCCAGCACCCGAGAACACCCATTCGCGAACGTTTGCAAACGTTTGTGAACAGCATTCTGCGTGACCGTGAAGTACTGGTACCTAGCTAAAGTCAATGCCGGGCAACTGCAGAGCATATCGACGGTGTAGAATCAACACTGCCCAATCCGTTTGCCATGCAATCAATGGACGCGTGGTTTGCCAAGTTTCCACCAATCCAAGTTTTGAGAAGCGGGCAACCAAGACGCCCTCAAAAGACATGATGCTTTGAAATGGGCAGTATTGCAGTTTCACCGTCGATAGTGCCGGAACAAGCAAGAGCATTTGCGAACAGCTAGATTCGGCTCGGCTCGCCGTGTCCGGTCCCACCGCCTGGGAATCGAAGGTGGTAATAGAGAGGACAATGTCCAGTAAGGAAACTGGTGAGGAGCCTGCCGCTCTTTTTGCCCAGGGACAAAATTCTGCTTGCACCACCCTTGCGGACGGCAATCAGCCATTTGCCCTGTCCGATCCCCACCTGGTCGGGCCAGTTTGTAGACCTCGCTTCGTTCTCCCATCTGTCCACCTGCTGTATCAGGTAACTTCCCGGCAACCCCAAGTTCTCGATCTATCGGTTGCAAAGCCTTCCTTGTTTAACTAGCTGGTCTGCCCAACCATTGCACGGCCAAGGACCCAAACCAGTAACGTTATTGTCGACCGCTAAACTGTTGAGTGATTAGAGGCATTCCAATGCCTCCAATGACTGAGCTTAGTGAAGTTAGCAACGGTTCAGCAACGGTCAATTGCGTGTTTCTTTTCTAACTAATTGGTCTCTAGGGACGTCTTGGAACACATTTCTGGCTGTAAAAGAATTGTGCCACCAGTCACATTGTACGCCTTAGGATTAAACACCTTGGTGTATCCAACACCTTCTCGGATAAGTAGGTAGGCTATAAAATATCTTGCTTGATTAGCGTTTGACTGATGAGTATGTCGAATTGGACTGATGAGGGATGTTTTTCTGTCTTGGAGATGCGAGCGCAGCGAGCATCCAGGTCACTTGATCTGTATAAGGAATGTGTGAAGGAACAGTTAGCAACGAGCTGTACGGACTGTATGACTGGTGGAACAATTTTAAAATTGCCATAAATGTGTTCCTAGCCGTCCCTAGAGTGTGAAAATTTAGAAGAGAAACACGCAGTTGACCGTAGCTGAACCGTTGCTAACTTCACTCTGGTCAATGACTGGACCGTAATGGGATGGCCGAGACCACCTGCAGTGCGGCCTGGCTATCTGATACATTTAAATCAAGAATGAGATGAGTGAAAATCTGATAATCTGCCCAACCGATACTCCAAGAATCCAGATTTTGTAGAAAAGGAGCCAGAGTTGTCGAGACATTCCAGTCTTGCGGTCTCGGCTTTTCGACCCAAAGCGTTCGCTTGAGTTTGAATCAACCCAGCTCGGCTACCGTGGCAATAATGATGTTTCCGAAAAACATCGGGATGCCAGAAGAAATGCACCAGAGAGTTTTATTACTTATATTATTATTTTTTCCAAGTTCTTACTTATTTCGAGGTAAGTACTATCTGCCCGAAAGCGAGAACGTTGTTGGCGAGTTAGCGTAAACGTGGAAGATCAAAACTGTACATTATTTCGGCAGATCGTAAATCTGACCAAAACTCAGCCTACCAAGATTTCAGTTTTTCACCACGAAAGTAGAAAACACTGCTGGGAAATCAGGGACTCTGGACAGGGATGAAAAAGGAAAGCAAAGAACAGACGAAAGAACAAACAACTGATAACAACTATCGTGTTCTAGGTACTTCTTCTTCTTCTACCAAGGTTCAAGTCCGAGGTCAGTCCGGAAAGGGGGGTTCACAAGCGTGCGTGGGGACAGTGTTGTGCTGCTCGAACACGAAAGTTTTCATGTTGATCTCGAAGTTGACTTTGATCTCGAAGTTGAGTTTGATCTCGAAGTTGAGTTTGAACTCGAAGTTGAGTTTGATCTCGAAGTTGACTTTGATCTCGAAGTTGACTTTGATCTCGAAGTTGACTTTGATCTCGAAGTTGAGTTTGAACTCGAAGTTGACTTTGAACTCAAAGTTGACTTTGAACTCAAAGTTGACTTTGATCTCGAAGTTGACTTTGATCTCGAAGTTGAGTTTGATCTCGAAGTTGAGTTTGAACTCAAAGTTGCGTTTGAACATGAAGTTGACTTTGATCTCGAAGTTGAGTTTGATCTCGAAGTTGACTTTGATCTCGAAGTTGACTTTGATCTCGAAGTTGAGTTTGAACTCGAAGTTGACTTTGATCTCGAAGTTGACTTTGATCTCGAAGTTGACTTTGAACTCGAAGTTGACTTTGAACTCGAAGTTGACTTTGAACTCAAAGTTGACTTTGAACTCAAAGTTGACTTTGAACTCAAAGTTGACTTTGAACTCAAAGTTGACTTTGATCTCGAAGTTGACTTTGATCTCGAAGTTGACTTTGATCTCGAAGTTGAGTTTGAACTCGAAGTTGGGTTTGATCTCGAAGTTGAGTTTGATCTCGAAGTTGACTTTGAACTCGAAGTTGACTTTGATCTCGAAGTTGAGTTTGAACTCAAAGTTGCGTTTGAACATGAAGTTGACTTTGATCTCGAAGTTGATTTTGATCTCGAAGTTGAGTTTGAACTCGAAGTTGACTTTGATCTCGAAGTTGACTTTGATCTCGAAGTTGACTTTGATCTCGAAGTTGATTTTGATCTCGAAGTTGACTTTGATCACGAAGTTGACTTTGATCTCGAAGTTGACTTTGATCTCGAAGTTGAGTTTGAACTCGAAGTTGACTTTGATCTCGAAGTTGACTTTGATCTCGAAGTTGAGTTTGAACTCGAAGTTGACTTTGAACTCAAAGTTGACTTTGAACTCAAAGTTGACTTTGAACTCAAAGTTGACTTTGATCTCGAAGTTGACTTTGATCTAGAAGTTGACTTTGATCTCGAAGTTGGCTTTGATCTCGAAGTTGAGTTTGATCTCGAAGTTGAGTTTGAACTCGAAGTTGGGTTTGAACTCGAAGTTGAGTTTGAACTCTTAGTTGAGTTTGAACTCGAAGTTGAGTTTGAACATGAAGTTGACTTTGATCTCGAAGTTGAGTTTGATCTCGAAGTTGACTTTGAACTCGATGTTGAGTTTGATCTCGAAGTTGAGTTTGAACTCAAAGTTGAGTTTGATCTCAAAGTTGAGTTTGAACTCGAAGTTGACTTTGATCTCGAAGTTGAGTTTGATCATTTTATATTCGTATTTTTTAATTTTGGAGGTAAGAACACAACTTTTTGAAAGTCAGAGGGTTTTAGTCGAATTCAGAGGTTTTTTGGTGCTCGACAGAGAGAAAGCAAGGCGAAGAGTTGGCAACACTGCTTGGGGATGCGGCAACAGGAAAATAAATGAAAGACCGACTACAAATAATTTTTTTTTAATAAAAAAAATGGTAAAATTGCTTGCAAAAAATTTTAACTTTTATCCATAAAAACATTAGTGACGACACATGAAGTCTTTTCAAAAACTCTCCTCTGGGAAGAAGGCACTCGATGCTTGGTAGGATAAATTGGCTAAATAGCCAGCCGTGGGATTTTACCCCAAGGGAGTAATAACGAGAGCAAATTAAATGTGTCAACTATAGTTCAAAAGACAAAAATTAGGTACTTTGAGGTAGGCGTAGACCGAAATTTTCATTAACAGGGTTTGAAACTTTTTCAATTACCAAATGAAATATCTTCCATTACAAAATTGTTATTCTTTGTGGATAATCTTACCCTTAAAGTGAACAGCCGCAAGAAGTACTTATAAAAAATTAGATACAAAAACCTCCTTTGGTTATCGGGCGAATAGCCAACGCCTTGAACGGCGGTTTACGAATTAAATAACGATAAAAACATGCGTGAAATTTCTTGGGGTGCAAGAGACGTTCATAGCCCCATAACCTCAAACAATCACGTCGCATGGTTTGGAACTGCAGATTCCAATGCGTACAATTGCAAAATTTTTACAGGTACGAGTTCTATTTTACACGAATAATGTTTGCTCATGCGCCGAACCGTTCCGGCAGAACGCGCACTTGGAACAAACCTATAGTCTAACAAGTTAAACTAGCGGAAAAATTTTTAATAAAAATTTCGAAGGACGAGAACGCTTAAAATTAAAGCACCGACAAATCGCAAGAATTGCACGGAAAAAAATAGAAATCTGAAAATCGAAAGGTATGAAATCTAACGTTTGGGCGAAGGTTCAGAGTTTTCTCTCTAGCTCTGAAAAAAATCCAAGTCGTCCCACCCTTCTTTACAGTCGTCATCATCGCTGGTTTCGTCGTCCGATGAAAACTCATCGTCTGATCCCGCAGGGCGGTAGCGGCCTTTTGTGCTTGGTGCGGCTACTGCAAACGAGTATTGGTCAGATAAAAATTTGGGGAAACCATCGTCATTCATGGACTGATCTTATCAGCCTGATATTTGAGCTTTACGAGCAAATCTTTTGGCATACCAGGTGAATCCTGATCTTCGCCTGACTCTTCATCGTCATAACCACGTATGCGGCTGTCTGTAGTCAGCTTGCGTGTCAGCCTTGGCCAAAGAATCGCTGGAAATCAGCGAGGAAAGGAATCATTACGAGGAAATTTCTCGACGATATTAACTTTTTTTGTCTCAGAGGATCCCTGCTTGAGGGAATCCATAAACTGGCTATTGGCTCACCTCTAGAGCACACCACCTTTTGGAGCGAGACTCGTATGCTTGAGTGCGATTCGTCCACCTTGACATTCGCCGTCTGCACTAGCCCGAAAAAGTCCACAGATGAAAAGTATTTTTTTTCCCCGCCATCTTGAGATTCGACAATAGCGCTGGAAAATTTCAATTCGATTAACGGCACGGGCAACATTGAGAAGCAACATAACACGGCTGTCCCCTCCGGCCTGTAGACTGGCCATGTTGGAATAAATTGGCCCGGAAATTTTGTTATTGAGCACTTATTTAATTATTGAAAAGCACCTACCTGAAAACAAGTCTTGTTGGCGACGGATGTACTACAAAATTCTTTGTCGCAGGTATCAAGTACGAAAGCGAGACTGTTCTGTAGTCTTGCTTCCAGCGTACGAAAGGCGTCAGGAACCCGGCGACGGCGCTCAATGATATTTCAGGATTAGGATGCACTGCAGAAGCGCATTTCATATCATCGTGAACCGATTCTGCTGCTGCACCCAACGTATCGACCGGAGGACGGGTGCGGCGTTTTTTCTTTTTCGTACCACAAATTGCCTTGGGCCCCCCTTTCCTGTCTGAGATCATTTCTGCCATTTCGGCCGAGGGTTTCGGTAACTGGAAGAGGAATTCGTCAATATTTTCAAGCTGAAAATACATCGCTCAGTTGAGTTGCAGCTAAAAACTGAAACCTGTGCAGGGCTGTCGCATGGTGTGGCGGCGCCCCCTGGCGATCGCACCAAAAATTACACTCAAAACCAAGCACCTCGTCTTCTCCCTCATTTCCCAACTACGGCTACGGCTAGGTTAACTGCAGTGATTGAGTAGGTGCGTAGGGGCGCCCATGTTAGAAAACAACGAAAGCACTCATTACTAAATTTTGAAAAGATAAAGACTTACGACAGCAAATATTTTAGTTATTGTTGCAGAATGTTAATTTTGTTGTTGTAGAATACTTTGACAATTCTGATAGTAACAATTCCCGTTTTCCCTGCCGTAGCGGTGCCTCCCTGTCACCCAACCCATGCGACGGCCCTGCCTGAGCGCGTGGAGGGTTTTCATTTCAGAACCCATGGTTAACGCAAGGAAAACAGTCGACAGAAAATTTTCCCACTACACTTACTGTTCCATCGATCAAAGCCGCGAAAAAATCGTTCAGTTCAGATTCGTCGCATTCGTCAAAATCAAAGTTTAGCGTTTCCTCGTTGAACGGTTCTTCTTTAACGTCTTCCTCCAGCGGTGATACTGTCGGAAGGAGAACCTCCGAGTTCAGTTCCGCTTCGAGTTTGAGAGCCTCCGTTTCCCAGTTGGCCCACAGCCGGTCGATCATGCGCTCATTGAGAAGATCGCATCGGTTATTATGCACATGCACCATAGCGAGGTGGTAGCGCTTGCCGTCAGTCCATTCGGCGTGCTGGTCGAAAGCCACCACCTAATGGGCATCATTACAGCAAATAATCAAAGATCGTCCATCTCAGGTCTTTGATGGTTTACAAATAATTAGGTATATTGTCGTTCGGCCTGCGACAGTGATTAACTCGAATTTCTCAGCTTTTCAGGAAATCCAAAATACTGGTACCCATGCAAGTTGAATTATCGCCTAGAAAATTGAGCAAAAATGTAACAAAAAGTTGGATAATAATCGGAAACAAGAGCTGCACCCAAAAAAAGTGGGAGCTTTTGAATTCCAGCAAAAGATAACCACTTTTAAAGGCCTAGGAAAAGTTAAGCGGCATCGCTCAAAACAGTTTCTCGTAGCTTTTTCTCCCGAATTTGCGCAAACCAGTGGTACCACCAAATTCCCTGTGGAAAAACCCATCCAGTGATACCAATAACTCATTTTTGCTGAAACTCGAGTTGATCACTATTAATGCTAAATGGCGCCCGATTGCATGTCACATCCATCAATATGGTTTGAAGTTTAAAATGATAAAATATGGAAGTACTGTATATCATCTGAGTTAACACGTAAACACGTTTGGTAGGCAACGCCCCAGAAACAACACTAACGTAAGTGTTGAGCAAGTGACGTAGCTGGGGAGTTGCCAGACAAACTTGTTAACCTCATGCCCACAGTCACGCTTCTGGAACAAACTCGGTATATACCTTGACAAAAATTGCTGGCTCGTCATCCCCATGCGGTTTTGTCCACGCCTTAAAAGCTTCAGTAGCTTCGGTTGGCCAACCGGTTTTTGACGTTGCTTTGACACCTGCCATGGTGCACTCAATCGCCTAAAATGCGAACGATAAATACTGCAGAAAGGCATTCGAGAAAAAAACTTTTTCAACATTCTGTTCTGTTTTCGAGGAGTGTTCTCCAAATTTTGTTTTATCAGGCAAATATCTGGATGAAGTTGTTGTTGAATCTGGATGAAACTCACTTGAAAAGGTATTCGTATCATGAGGCTCCAAGGCGCTTTGTAAAGACTCGCCAAAGGCACCACTCCGTCGCTTCCGTAGTCAACGAAGAAAACGGTGGCTGTTTTTTTCTCCATGTCCAACCATTGGATTTTGCAACGGCGGTAAATTCTGAAATTTCATATAATTCTCATGAACTTTCAGATAGATCATTATCGATTCTTAGGAGCCAGTTTCACCGACATTGTTGACTTTGTTGAAGGATAAATACAAAAAACAAGAATTTTCATTTGTCGGTAGCTACTGGGCTAGAGACTGGAGAGAGTCTTTTTTTGGATTTTGGCTCCCTTTCACCTACAAGGGTAAACAATCCCAACCTTGAATTTCTTGAAGTTCTGTTACCTCAATCACGCATGTCCAAAAAAAGCCCAAAACTGGATGAATTGGTCGGCGGGAACAAATCTGATCTGGCAGGTAGGATTGCTGCACGCAATTCAATATCCATAGAATAGATCACATTAAAAAGATTTGATTTCGTTGCCAGCGATTCCAAGACAACAAAGAAGATGATTATCACAATAGATAACAACTAGGCGCCTTTCAGCCTCTGTTTACCTAGTTTTCTATTGCATGTAAATATTGTTAAAAATTCCATTCAAAAAATATTAATTAATATGTTTGCCACAAAACGTCAACCTGGCTCATATCTTGTGGGAGGTTTGTGCTAGGAATGGCGCCCAACATGGCCATTGTGCAGGAATTTGTGAAGCATCATCGTTACCGACAACCCGAACGCCGGGCTGTGATTCCGAGCGATTGATGAACATCAAAATTCATTACCCACCATCTGAATCCAGGTTTAGGAAATTCTTTCAAGAGGCTGGCCTTTGCTGTAGAAGCCTCTAATGGTGAATTTCACCATGAATTAAATTTAAGAGGGACTTCTTAGTTGCTTTTGGTTGATTTGTTAACAAGTAATAGCAATTAACTCTTGCTTAACTTCGATGGTAAAATCCACCATAAGGATACGACCCAGAAATAAATTTTTCTTACCCTTTAGGACTAGATTCGGTTTCGTTAGTCAATTTCGCAAAACAAAGCCCACCGACGCAAGGGTTCCTCAGCGGTTTAACAGTCTTCTCGATTTCAGCAGCAATCATACTCTCCAACTCTTGAAGGCTGTAATAACATGACTTAATTTTAAAGAGCAGACTATGCAGTTGAAGTTCAGTTAGCGCATGGTCCCCAATGATTCATGGTACCTAATATTTTGTGTTAGCAGTCCGATAACGAAATATTTTTTTTTTTTTTAAATATCGTCCCACTTCATGCAGAAGGGCGAATGTGGAAAAACAGGTTTCTGTCTTTTTTAATGTTTTTGATAACTAGGAAAGTAGTAACAACAAAAACTACACTTAAAACTTTTTCATCTTGCTACAAAAAAAAAAAAAAAAAAAAAAAAAAAAAAAGGATTTCCCAAAACCTTCTGCCTGGACTGGGACGATATCTTATAGCTATGGGCAAAATTGAAATCGCATGCGACGTTCTTGAAGCTCATATTTGTCCAAGCGCTTTCGACTTACCAGCCATCCGCAGGTAGGAAGGCCAGGGTCTTGATCCTGACCGCTTACCTAGAGTTGTGAGTTGACAGCTTGACGAAAAATAACGACGGAGATTCAACAGCTGATACTGCTACGCGATGGTAGATTTCTCGCAAATCGCTTTCAAACTCATCAGGCAGTGGAAGATGAGCCCACCTTGGAGGAACGTCCTTCTCTTGCGAAGGAATCAACCGGAGCCGCTGTGCATTGTGCAATGCTTGAGTTTTATCGCTTTCTGGAAATCGTACCGTTCAAGGTAAAACCGCGGTCGCAAGATTCAAGATGGATGAGAACAAATTTAGCCAACGAACCAATGTCGTTATGCAGAAGGCCTCCCTCTTTGCAGTGCAGCGTCATATTCTCAGAATAGTCGGGATTGGGGAGGCCGAACTTCGAATCGAGGATCAACTTGCGAAGGTCGCACGAAACGACACGAGAGAATTCCAACTGACGGAACCATCGTAAATTTTCAACAACTACGTTTTGGCCGATGCAGAACAGGACCTGGAAAAATTCCATACAATTCCATAAGCCCAGAATAAAGCCATTTGCTTGAAGAAATGAGGCCCAATTACAAGATAATCGATGCGTGAAATATACGCATTTTACCTTTCCGATGATTTCTTCGTCAGCGTAATCACGGTCCATTTCTCCGTACACGGCTCGCTCGACAGCACGGAATGCAGCGTAGTTCCAAGTCGTGTCCAAGTCGACCGGCTTCAGATTGGCAAGGTACAAGTAGCATGCTTGCGGTGGAAAATTTTCGAACTGCTCTGGCAGTTCGTAGATCAGATGAGTCTGAAGCAAACGATCGAAATTCGCCATAGTAACAACCGAGTGTTGTTTTTTATTCCGTAATTTTTCAAGTCGCAAGATCAGTTTCGGCCAAAAATCTTTCTTTCGGTACAGCAAGAAACAGGTGGAACCTGGTGGCACCTATGGTAAACAAAACACTCACTTGAGCAACTAGAGTGTCGCACTCGTCAATCAGGAAAATCGAAACAGACGTTGGTTCACCCCTGTCGTTTTTCTTCAGTATAGCTCGCACTCGAGCTCGATATACAATGTCACCCGGCTCCGACTGGTAAGCAACAAGGTCGCCCACTTTAACATCGCTGTGAAGCCGCCTGAAAAAAAATGACCGAATTACTGAAGTTGTAACGTGAATTGACGGAATTTTAATAGGAAAATTCTAATCTTTACGAATACTTACAAGTTCATACTGGTCGAGAAGTAGGATGCCATTTTCGCAGGGAAGGTGCCCCATTGGGAAGAGCATTGCTCCCAAGAGCCGGCCCCGCTTGGATTGGCCGTGGAGCTCAGAATCCGCACGGAGAATTTGACAGCTGAATGTACTCGTAAAATGAGTACTTTGACGAATTTTTGGCTGGAAAAGTAGCATGAATTCAGTAAAAACGTGGCTCACCCCATTGGGTAAGTTCGTAATTCCGATTAATTATATTAATCAGAAGCAATTGGAATTTTCAAATTCAAAAATTTATTACTTCCATATTTACAAAGTCAATAGAAGTGTTGTAATCGTCCGAAATACGGATTAGAGCTTCAGAAAAAACGATCTCTGTTTAACCAGAATTTGACTTATTCGGCTTTGCCACAACGTTTTCATCAGGACAAGGTTAAGGGGTCCAAATTTGCATAATTAGGGTATATTTTTGAAAAAACGCAAAAACTCAATTTTGAAAGAGATGCCGTGGGTTTAGAAATTTTTGAGTATTTTCCCCAGCTTCCTCGCTCAATTTACCATAAAATAGGGGGTTTTCCAAAAATGTTTGAAAATTTTGTTTTTTTATTGGTTTAGCTTGAAATTTCTTGACGCGATTTCTCTTTTTTCACGATTTTGCTAATTTGAGAGAGTTCTACTGAACCGATTTTGAATTTTTTAAGTTTGTTGTATTCCTTGAAGGTTTTCACACCTTTTTCACTCCCCTATAAGTCAAAATTAGTTGGGTTTTAGTGATCAAAAACTGGTTTAAAGACTAATTTTTGACCTTGAAAAAAATATTTTTTTGACCCTTTAAAAAAATTTTTAAAACTCTAAAAAATTATTTTTGAGTAGGTTTTAGGTAGGTACATGACACAAAAAATTTGCATTTTTCTACGACTTTCCCGGAATGAGAAAAACGCAAAAAACCGATTTTGGATAGGCATACTTAGCAGCGTTTTTTTACGTTTTTGATCATTGTAGCCTCTAAATTAGAAAAAATCAAATTGATTTGGTTCAAAAATTTACGTAGCAAAATATGGAAGTATTGTGTAATCTATGCACCGCTGGGTTTTTTTTTTTTTTTCAGAGTAAAAGAATAGATGAAGTATTTGGCAATTTGATTTACCTGATATCAAGGCCATTTTCAGCCAGGTCAATCTCCTTTTGGATCACGTGACGTTCTTTGCATCCGGACGAATTCGGGCAGAATCCCATTTGTAGAATGTTGTCGCAGAAAGGAGCGTCAAATTTGGTCAGCTCTTTGCCCCTTTCTATATTCTGGGAGGGAAAACGTTGGAAATGGAATTTCAACCACAAATTATACAACGACCGATTCAGCCAAGTGTGCCAGAATTACCTTAGCGACAGTAAGAACTTTATCGGGAAGCTTGACTGGAATCCTCTGTAGAAAGTCTACAATTATTGGGAAAGGTTCCTCCGACGACTCGTCGAAGAAGATGTGAACGGTGACGTCGGGAGCAGAGGCCTGTATAAATATGCGAAATGGGTAAATTTTCTAAAAAATACGCGGCATGCCGTCATATTTTCTTGAAGATTACCAACCTCAGGATCAACGATGCGGTCCGGTATGTATGCCCGTAAGAGTTGGTAACGTTCGCTGAACGACGTCTTATTTAGAGGTAACGAGTAATTGATCAGGACTTGGGCGTCCATAATGTTCAGTTCATTGACAACTCCGTCAGAACAGATCAGCAGTGGAGGTTTGGAGGCGCAGCTCCATAAATGGTTGACATCTAGAGAACGTAATATGTTATTGTTACTAACCATATTATGGTTACAATAAGACATGAAGCAATATATCTCTCGAATATTGTTAAGTACTATAATTTGTAATAAACACGGAGGTTTTCTATTAGCTGCCAAGTAGATGAGTGACATGAGTACATTATTTTTCTAGTTATCACAGAAAATAAAGTTCAAATAATAGAAATAGGCATATCATACATATTTTGGAGTCAAAATTTGTATATAAGTTGAGGAATTTCATCAAAAACGCGTGAGCAGAAATTTTCCCAAAATCAAATCCATAATTTTTTCAAAATTTTTCCTAGACCACACCTTGGATTTTACAAGAGAAATCGGTTTTTACTTCCATATTTACAGAGTAAATGGAAGTATTGTGATCGTCCTAAAATCGAGAATCGGAACGGAGCTTCAGAAAAAACTTTTTCTTATACACATTTACTCAGAATCACTTCCTGAACAAGTGTCTGTGTGTCCGTGTGTCCGTCTGTCCGTGTGTCCGTCTGTGGTCATTTACAAAAATGGCCATAACTCCCTCATTTCTCAACCTTTTTTCAAATTTCTTGAACTGAAATGTTCGTCTCGGCAAGACCTAACACCCTGTTTAATCGGAATTTGGATAACGCACAGTACTTCCGAGATATTAGCATTTTTAGTGTTTTCTATTTTATTTTTTTCCGGCCGCAAAAATGGACCGATTTGAGCGTTCTTGGTCTCAAAATCTTCGTTTTACCTTGCAGAATATGTGGATATTTTTTACATTCCGAAAATGTGGCGTTTTTTCATTTTGGGCGAATTTTAAAATTTTAATACTGAATTTTTTGATATTTTTGACCTAAAAACTTTCAAAAGCAGTCAAAATATGATCAAATTGTGTCACAATTTTACGTTTCAAAATATGGAAGTATTGTGTGTTATCTACGCACCACTGGTTTGCATTTTTCTCAGTCCTGGAGAGTCGTTGAAATGGCCAATTTTCCGTGTTATGTACCTACCCAAAGGGTCAAAAAATAAGTTTTTTGAATGTCAAAAATTAGTCTTCAAACCAGTTTCCAATCACTAAAACCCAACCTATTTTGACTCACAGGGGGTGAAAAAAGGCGCAGAAAAATTCAAGGAATCCGACAAGCTTAAAAAATTCAAAACCTGTCACTCAAAACGGCAAAAACGCAAATGAAGAGGAAATCGGATATTTTTTCAAATTTTAAATTTGAGCTTTAAACTATCAGAAACGTAAAAGATAAGAGTTTGAGGGTCACTGAGGTCTGCTGTAAGTTTTGGTAGTAAATTAGTTGATAAATAAACAGATTGATAGGTTAACAGCACTCAAGCAACTAGAAGATAATTCAAAACGCCGAATATTTTTTTTTCACCTGACAAAACTGTGGGTGACATTTCATCATGAGCTGTGAATGTGGGTTTCGAGGGAGAACAGGCATTCAGTACTTCATCGACTTCTTGAGAGCAGTTGCAAACCACGACGGTTTTCATTTCAGCGTGTTTCTTGACCAATTCTGCAAAATAAGGAGTCGATTTATAATAATGTCTTCAATTTTAGAGCTAATATTACGGACACCATGGAAAAACCTCTGGAGAAAAAGAGTAACAGAGAAAAGAGGATTGATTTTTGAGCATTTAACGTAGAAGTACCGGCAACTTTGGTTCGTTTTCCGCCGATTTTCAAAACGCTGACAATCGGTTTGATGCGCGCATAGAGGCTGGCTTCTAAAAACGAAGTTATCACAAGTACGGGCTTATGGAGGATTTTGAAAGTCAGTCCTTCGACCCGAGCCGACCACTGAGTCCCCGCAACGACCGTTTGAACACCAGGTAGAGATTCACTGCTTTGCTTTCTTTCCTTTGTAAGAAATTCGACTTTGGCGGAAATTTCTCTCAACTGAAAAAATCGAAACAAGAAGAAACATTTTTTTCGTATTAAAATTTCGGGCAAAAAGGGCCTTAAGCAATAGGATTTTAAGGGACCGCGACATCTCCAAACTTGACTATTTTCCCAGACCGCAGAAATAAGTAGCATTCGTATCCAAAATCGAACCTCGTTCATGAACCGGCTCGATAATTCATCGAAACTATCCAACACCACATGGCAGACACGGATCAAGTTCGTCGCGGTCGAATACTGCAAAAGGCGGAGCCAGCACCGAGGTGTCGTCACCAAGATATCGCAGCCTTCTGCAAGCTGATTCTGGAACAGTAATTGCACGCTTTAACCAGGGGTGCTAACACAAAAGCACTTCCATATTTCATTTTGAACCGAATTAAGGAGGTGTTGATGATATCAAAAGTGTAAAACAAAATAACAATTTTAGAAGCCACCCAAATTTGTATGTTATGTTGGCGGAATGAAAAAAAACACGTATTGAGGGTTATGCTATAGGTATCATGAGCAATCAAACCAAAAAACAGAATGAACCATTGTGGAAAAATCGATTTTCAGGTTATGTTTGAATCTTAAAGGTTTTTTCATGGGGAATTCGAATTTGAAGAGAGCGGGACGATCTGACCAACCAGAAAGGAGTTATTTGGGGAGAAAGAGGAGAGAGTATGGGGCGAATGTAGATCTCGTACCGTCAGAAGGGCGAATGTGGCCGTTTTTGAGGTTCTGCCTAACCCAGAAGCCACAGGTTTGTGTTTTTTTAATGTTTTTTGAAAACTAAGAAAGTAGTTACAACAAAAACTACACTTGAACATTTTTCATCTCGCTACAAAAAAAAAACGCGATTATCATAACCTGCATTTTCCACATATGCCCTTCTGGCTGGACTGGGACAATATGGTCTGTTCAATCGGGCCAGTTCTGGACAGTCCCGGAGTAGTTTCTAACGACACCAAGCCAATTCACCCAATTGCCTGGTTCGAATTTGTTTGGCGTCAGTATTTACTGGTCCGGAACTACTCAGGACTGGCCCGATCGAACAGACCCATGGATTCCTGCAATACTTCAAGTTACCTAACACCTTTTTATCTCGCGTCACTCCTACATTTAGCGGTTCCCATGGGATTTCAGCGAAGCAACTTCTGCTGACCAAGGAACATTGAAGTTGCACTCCAAATAAAAAACCCAAAACTGTTAATTGGTCATGATACGAGGGCTTAACGCTCCGTATCCTGCAAGGCCAAACTAGGTAACCTTTTTGTACGCCTAGAACGTTGAAATTGGTTCATTTGAACCTCCAAGGCCATAATTGTTTTCGTTTTTCGAATTTTGAAAAAACAGTACCTTCTGCTCGACTTCGAGGCCTCCGCCGTAAGTCATGATAGTTCTGAGTCGCGATTGACTGTGAATCGAGCAGAGCTTGCCCAACTTCTTCACGCGGCTGGACGTCGGTGCGACAAGGACACATCTCGGCCCCAGGCCTTTCCTCAGCTGAAGTCAATAAAAGTTTGGCATCGGTTGTCATTTGGGCAATTCTGCGACTTGCTCTTGACACATACATTGACACGCTTTTGGCCTTCTGACCAAATGCAAGCACCTCCAGCGCTTCCGCTCAAATCCTTGATTTGAATTATCTGACCCTCAAAGAATCGAGCGAGAATCTGCAAATTGCTTCAGCGGATGGCCAGACTGTCGAAAGCGATGAAGTGGAAAATATTTTAGTCTATCGCTAGTAACAACAAATGACTCAAATAAAATCAATAAGCTGAAAATAAACATCGAAAAACGATGGTAGCGTTCTCACCCCAGAGTAGTATTCCTCGTCGAACAACAGGTTCAAAATCGGGATGATGAACCCCGTCGTTTTCCTGCAATGGTTCGGAGCGATTATCACGACGTTTCTCCTGTCAAGTATTGCTGGCATTGCCAGTTTTTGAGGCCTCGTCAGCATATCGACTTTTTTGGAGCCCTGGAAAAACCGATTTGTCAGAGCAGAAAAACGACTGCGCGGACATAATTACAGAAAGAACAACCGAGCACTTACAGCGAGAATTGTTTGGTGAAGATGCAGCTCGGCTAAATATTTGACTGGGCGGATTGACTCATTTCCATGCAGTATACCAGCGCAAGAAGCGTTGCGCAGCGATTCGAGTATTTCCTTCGGATGGCTGAAAAGACGTGATTTTTCAAGTAAGATTGAAATATTAACTCGTAATCAATCGCATAATAAACTCAAACTAAAACCCAAACTGTAACTCCAACTCAAACTCAAATCAATAAACGAACTTAAACAGTTATTCAGACTGAAAATAAACTCAACCATAACTCAAACTGAAACTCAAACTCTTAGTGAAATTCAAACACAAATAATACGTGAACTCAAACTGTAACTCAAACTCATTATCCAACTCAAACTGGAATTGAAACTCAGACTGAAAATAATCTCAAACTGAAACATAAACTCAAACTTGAAATCAAACTCAAACAGAAACTGGGGCTCAAACTCAACCTTGAACTGATGCTCAAACTTAAAATCAAACTATAGCTGGAACTTGAACTGAAACCGAAACACAAACTTGAAGTCAAATTGACACTCAATTCGATACTCTAACTAAAACTCAAATTCAATCCGTAGCTCAAACTGAAACCCCAACTCAAACTTAAACTCAAACTGAAAACAAACTTTAACTGAAAATGAAATTGAAACTCAAACTTGAATTCAAACTGAAACTCAAACATAAACTCAAACTCAGACTCGAACTAAGAGTGGAACTCTAGCTCAAACTTGAACTCTAATTGAAAATCTTACCGAGACTCAAACATGAAACTAAAGCTTAATTGAAACTCAAACTTGAAATCTAACTGGAACGTCAACTGAAACTGAAACCCAAACAGGAAATCAAATTGAAACACAACCTGAAACTCGAATTCAAACTGTAACTCAAACAGAAACACCTGCTCAAACGTAAACTCAAACTGTTGTAGATGGATGATCGACCCTTGTAGACTATTGTTGTCAGCAGATCAGGATTAGGGTCTACGATAAAAACTGCCTCTTTCGCCAAGGCAGTTTTTATCGTAGACCCTAATCCTGATCTGCTGACAACAATAAACTCAAACTGGTACTGAATTCAAACTGAAAATAAACTCAAACTGAAACTTCAACTCGGACTTAAACTCAAACATAAACGCAAACCGATACTGGAACTAGAGCTGAAACTGAACAGTTTGAGCTCAATTTTGAGTTTGAGTTTGACTCAACGTTTCAGTTTGAGTTAGTATAAGAGTTTGAGTTTCAATTCCAGTGAGTTTGAGCGTGACTTTACGTTTGGGTTTGCGTTTGAGGTTCAGTTAACAGTTTGGTTTTTAGTTTGAGGTTCACTTCCAGTTTCAGTTTGAGTTTGAATTACAGTTTCAGTTTGAGTTTGAGCTACCGTGTGGTTTTCAGTTTCAATTTAAATTTCAGTTTGAATTCAAGTTTTAGCTTGAGTTTGACTTTACGCTTGAGGGCAAGTTTGAGTTTCAATTTGAATTAGCGTTAACATTTGAGTTCCAGTTCTAGTTTGAATTATAGTTTGGTTTTGAGTTTGAGTTTCAATTCCAATGTTGAGCGTGAGCTTGACTTTAGGTCTGAACTTCAGTTTAAGTTAAGTTTCGGTTTGAGTTTTAATTCCAGTTATAGATTCAGTTTGAGTTTGACTTTACGTTTGAGTTTATGTTTACGTCTGAGTTTATGTTTATGTTTGAGTTTCAGTTGAGCAACAGTTTGGTTTCGAGTCTGAGGCTCAGTTCGTTTGAATTTAACTTTGACTTTACGTTTGTGTTTGGACATACGAGGTTTTGCAGGTTCACTGTCGATATTCGATATTGTTTGACTCTTTTACTTGTTTCTCAGAATAAACTTGGAACTGTTTAGTCATGGGTGCTGGGATGTCCTGCGCTGTCCTTTTCTAAAGATGCCCTCCCAGAGTCGTGACTTTGCAAACCTATCCTACCCTCAGCGTTAACCAATTTGGTTAACTTCAAATAGATTGATGATTACTCCACGACCTTAAACGAGCTAGCAATAACTTTCCAACATACTGTGGCGAGGTCTCATAGGGCAACCTGGTCAAGGATTACTTTACCAATCGTTACTCAAGAACTAGCGTATCAAAACTAATGCCTATATTTCTTAAGTTACAAATTTCCTTGGTACTGCTTGCCCTGTTTCTAACTGAGAATGACACCAACCTGTTTTCGAGAGGAATGTCGCTCTTTGAAGTCCTAACGTCATCATCGTTCGAAGTGGAGTCTTCTTCTGCATCTTGGAACTGATCGTCTGTGCTGAGATTGTCAGAGTTGCGGCTAAGGACAGCACCTGCATTTACTGAAGAATCGCTCTCAGTTTTATCGCTTGAATCAGGACTGGGAAATTTAGAGGATGACTGTGAACTTGATGAAACAGTTGAGCTCGGTTGGGACTCAGCGTTCAAACTGGTCAGGCTACTCTGTTTTGATGAGAGGTTGCCAATTTTTTCCGACTGTTCAAGAAGCGATACTTCATCCTGAATTTTTCTGGGAGACGTTCGACCATCGGCGCCAGGCATCATACCGTTGGAATACTTTAAATCAGCTGATGACCTCTTGTCTTCGATTGAAGTTGCGGCAGTCGAACTTTCTCTAGCAGAGATCCCGCTGCAGGAACTTGACGTGGAGCCAGCTCGCAAACGTCCTGGGAACGTTGAGCTGCGACGTTCTTGGATACAACCCAACAAGTTTCCACGGCCCTTGCTCAAACCAGAAGGGGGTCTGCTGGATGGCACTGCGTGGGTTTCCGACGTTGAGGGTTTCAAGAGACATCCCCTCCCTCTGCGTGTGCTGTCGTTAGCGATACTGGAGGCCTCATGCTGAAATCTGTCTGTAGACGAACAGCGACCGCTTCCAAGCGTGCTCTCTGATTTAGAAGGCCGTGGGAGGGAATGATCATCACAATTAGTAGCCGATTGTCTGTTTGACTGCCCAGTCCCAAAACTGGGGGTACCTGAATTTCTGGGAGAAATACCAACTGGGCCAAATATTTGGTTTTTGTTGGACCTGAATAGTTTTCCTCGGCCGAAATCACAAATTGTCTCCGCTCTGTTCTTCATGCAATGTGTACCGAAAGCTTTGAGTGCTGAAGAATCTGAATCAATCACCTGTGGAGTAGGGCAGGAGGGGGACAGTATCTGTTCTTTAAGATCGTCACGTCCGGATGGAGAAGATTCCCTTATTGAAATCGGCGGGAGGCCGGTTGAGTTAGGCTTATTCATGCGAAGAACATCACCGAATTTCTCCCACTCCATCGACGAATCTTCGCACAACAAATCGTCCGCATAATCCCAAGAACCCTCGTCTGATTCATCGTAAATATCAGGTACATACTTTCGGGACGAGTCATTTTTGAAGACTTTTGCAATTTCGCTAGACTCTTCAGCGTCTTCAAACTGGCTGAGCTCTTCTTCCTCCATTTGAACGCTCTCCTCCCCATTCAACAATTCTTCTTGAGAATTAGCGGAGGTTTCTATTATCTCGCTGGAAGTGGCGTCTGAAGTTTCATCATTGGATGGCTCGCAGGACGATATTTCCTTCGCATCGTCCGTAATAAGTCTCAAACGATTATTGTACTCATCGAGAGTTTCTGTCCACGCTGACGCACGCAGAAAATTCACGTCAAGGTCAAGGTCGCCGCGCAGCATTTTCAGAAGATTCCCATCAGTCTGGCAACGGAATGCTTCGGATGAAGGCCGTTTAGACCGATGTAACGGCTGAAAATTAGGAAAAGAACAGTGCAGTTTTCTATACGGGCACTCTAAATATTTCCATGAGAAATTCGATCAACGAAGTCAATAAGCTTCGTTAGATGCATACCCGCAAAGGGAATTTTTTCGGAGGAGGTGAAATTTTGAGTTTTACTTCCTCGACCAGTTGTTTCATCTCATCCAGTAAGCCATGTTCTTCAAGAGCTTGAAACAAATTGATACGAGACTCAGCAACGATGGGCAAGAAAATACAGTTAGATAGCGTTAAGTGAGATTTTTGAAAAATTTTGATTAGGTAAACATGGGGATTAGTGCAGATAGTCGCACTGGAGTAATACATAAAGCTTCCCGAAGAGTGCGCGGTTAAATCCAAAAAAAGGTCCAATCTCACCTTCCATGTAGTTTTTCTCGTAAAGGACAAGCCACAAGGAAGCGGCCAAAGCTTTGACGAGCGGAACCCGTACTTCATTGGCGTACAACGTGATTTTGCCAAAAGTGAGATTACTCGGCGTGGAAACAGTAGCCTTTTCCAAAACCAATCTATTCCCTCTCAAGACCTCTTTTGTCAGTTCGATTTGGTCAATGAAGGACTCATCATGGCTGGAAGGTTAATGAATGAGGTTAGTACTCTTAATACTTGATAGGTAGGTACGTACTAAAAGCCGCAATGAGAACTGGTAACTGCCGAAGCCACTATTTTGATGTTGTGTAGTACTGACCATGGTATGGGAAGTTTTTCCACCATTAAACTGTAGCAATCTTCCAATGCTATCAAGTGCACTTGCTCAGGTAACTGGAGAATATCGCTTTCACCTTCTGGCTTGAGAATGCCGTACGCTGGTACACTGACCGTTTGCACAATATCAAGGCAGTACGCTTCCCAGAGACGAATCTGATCAAGGCCTTCCGTCACCGTTGGCCTTTGGAGGATACCTCTCGTCAAACGGCCAAACCGATTGATTACAACTCTCTAAAAAGCCCAATAGTTAAGACCGAGATGAGGAAAACATGTTGGAGTAACAAGAAAACGAAAAGTGTGACAGTACGAACCCTCTCAGAAGTTCAATAAAAACATTTGAATAACTCACATCTCCTCTTCTTGGCTCCGGATGCTGCTGAAGCTTCAAGCTTTCCAAAGCCGCAGCCATTTTACTGCCCGTCACGCACTCGCAACAGCTGACCCAGTAACAGCTTGGATTGTGAATACTGACAATCCCAATAGGCCCGGGTTCGATTGGATGCGCCATAATGACTTTAGCTGGAATTAATAAAACAATCCGAGGAACCCATGAACAACACCAATATCATCATTTTATAGGGGCAATCTAGTGAGCACTAAGGTTAGGTTAGTTCCTTCGCACTTGTAACAATATACAAGTAGAACCAGTGGCAGTTGAAAAATACAGCAGTTCACACAATTAATTATCTGGTATTTGGATAATAGTTCATGGTGTGACAAGGTGGAAATTCGAGAGTTAATACTGATCATACGGTAATCTTAAATACGCATACCACCCAAAAAATTTCCAACCCTCAGTGAGGTGGTCAACTAAGGTACCTCTCAGCATAAGGGCTCCCCTTCAACCAAGAGTTCTCTTCTGAAAGATGAACGTTGGTGAATGGTGTTTTTCGATTAACGGATCATGATTTTTTCAAATTGAGGAAGGGGCAATATGAGGTTGGAGAAAATAACGTTTTTCCAAAGTGCCCTCTTCGTTCCTGCAAGAAGTGATTCGCAGAGGGAAGAGGCAACGACCCTTAGCAATGCCTAGTTTGGAGTACAAAGGTCGTTAGCCTCCGTACGGTGGGATCAGGTAACAGGAGCCTCCCCGTATTGCTCATCTAGATTTCGGACAGGTTCCTTGGGTTGCATCCATATTATCAGTCCATATTATGGATGCAACCCAAGGAACCTGTCCCAAATTCAGATGAGCAGTACGGGGAGGCTCCTGTTTCCTGATCCCACCGTACGGGATCCATATTATGCACATGGACTTTGTTCCTTACAATTACACGGGCTATTGATCATCCATCCCGATAGAGCTAGCTCGAGAAGACACCTAACTCCCAATCACACATCCGGTAGACAACTACCTCGGCCATGCCATCCTGCCACAGCAAGAGTATTACTTTACAGTAAAGGCCGTGTCACACGTCAGACCGTTCTACTCCCCAGCCCAGGGACAGAACAACATAACGGCATCTGTGGAGCGGAGGGGAGAACGCATCAGCCAATCAGCGACGCTTTCGAACCCCCACTATCTACGACGGCAACGGCACGGCAAACATTCGATCGAGAGATCTTCGCCGGGCTGTTGCCGTCATAGATAGTGGGGGTTCGGAAGCGTCGCTGATTGGCTGATGCGTTCTCCCCTCCGCTCCACAGATCCCGTTACGTTGGTCTGTCCGTGGGCTGGGGAGTAGAACGGTCTGACGTGTGATACGGCCTTAACTGCGGAGTGAGAAATTCTGGTCTTTCGACCACCGCTACTCCACGAAAGATATTCCTAATTCGGAGGCTAGAGGTCGTTAGCGTCTGTTATTTACGATGGGATCAGTAACTCGGAGCCTCCGAATATCGCTCATCCGGGTTTTGGACCGGTTCCTCGAGTCGCATACATTTGCACATGGGCTTGAAAGGTGAAATAGAGGTAAAAAAATAAAGGTAAAAATATGAAGAGAAAAATGAAGGTTCGAGTAAAGAATGAAATACTCACAATCACTTCCCAAGCAAATGTCTGTACGTCTAAACAAATCCAACGCCGAATAACGTCATCGCATCGGCAGCTCAAATCAAAACCCTGTACTTACAGTCCAAAGTATCCAAACAAATGCGATACACAAAATACAGTAACGTACAGTCACAAAATAATTCGAGCAGCGTAGCCGCGTGCGCCAGCCGGTTGCGTGTAGATTAGATTCAGCAGGGCCGCTAGTTATACGATAATAAGCAGAATTATGATCAAGCAAAAAACGATCGTACCTATTTTACTGTACAGAAACACAGCTTCCCTCTCTGTCCCCCTTCCGAAATTGAACACGTCGACCATAAAATTTGCAGAGGGCCGACGACAATTATTTTACGACAACCCTCTCATGAACTGCTCGTTCTATTTAACTACATACGGGCTAAACACGGTTTAATTTGACACAAGCGGTGGGGATTTACGATTTTGTGATCTGGGATCACTGTATATCAATCATGCTTGACGCGAACGTAAACAAAAACAAAACTTTTTTCTGCCGAAGACTTCGAATTTCCGTCATCGTCTGCTCTTCGGACTTTTCAAGTTTTCAGTTGCTTACGAGAAAGAAAACTGAGGAGAAAGGAAAGTAAGTAGAAAATATTTCAACAATTCAAACAGAAAAAGTTCAAGGAAGTGGTTGGTGTTTCAAACCGACACGCTGGAATTCGTTAATTTTAGATACCGAAGTATCAACTTTCTGCAACAAGTTTCTGCTTGACCGGTTTCTGCTTGTTTTCAAGCCTAGTTTGTATATGATAGGTTTTTATGAAGTAAGCGCCTACGCCATTGTGGCTGATTTCCAAATCTGTAAAGCAGAAAAAGCAAAATCACACACATGCCGAAGTGCTTAACAAAAATTTTACTCGTAGTAACCTTTTTCGTAAATTTTGCTTCAGTTCAGTAGAGCCCAATTTCACCAAAATGTTAACTTATCGTTAGGCCAACTGGTTTAACTGCATAATTCGATGAGCAGCTAACAAGACGCGAGTTTGTTGGAAGAGGTCCTCATTGGTAATTTACGTCCTTCAATTTTCGCAGTTCGCTTCGATTCGACTGGTGTTCTTCATCGGCAGTCGGCACATCTCGGGAAGAGAAGCGGCCTGCTACAAATTCGGCACCATGGATGTAGCCCGTAGGGTAAGCTTCAAAATTAATCATTATTTTACCGTTTGGGTATAATTTTAATATTATTCTTCATCATCTGGCGCTTTCGGCCGCTCGGCCATTTCGCTCGGGCTATTTCAATCTTGATGTTAGATCTTTTTTGTATCTTACTATCGGGTTTAGTGAGTGACTTCAGACTCCGGCTAGTTGTAGTTTGTTGAGGGAGAGCGGACAGGAATATCCTATACGGAGAGTTAGCCGCGCCATCTGTGATCACCCGTCGATATACAGGGAGGCTTCTGGTCGAAGTTACCTCGAGTTAACGGTGACTCACTTTCATCCCGGTCCCCAACAGAGAGCTCGCTTCTACCCAAGTCACCTTCTCAGCTTGTTCTAAGGCTAATATTTCACGACTCCGCTTCAAATCCAACCTTTTAGCTAAGATCATACTTCTACAGGATCATTTCTGTAGTGTATTTTCTTCCAAATCCAGTCCAACTGGAGTTCGATTCCAACCACGATGACGAATCGTAGTGTTGGACCCTGAGCGTGAGGCAGAACTGCGGATTTCTATGAAATCTGAAATTCATCGATGATCGTTCAGCTACTCCATACTTGGAGTGGCGTGGGTTCAACGCTTTCCGAGTGGCCATTTTCAAAACTAGCGTTGTCAAAAACGCTTGATATACATACAAACTAAAATACACAATGTGTGTACCTTGAAGCATTAAGGGCATATCGATACCTTGGACATGGAACAACTAGTTGTACCATGCCTTGGCGCACAAAGGGCATACCTATGTCCACTTGTATGCAATTACATACATAAGGTGACAAAAAAGCGGACTGTATATGATCTGGTTTTAATTTTAACGAATAAGCGAACAGCAAAGAATAACATAGAACGTTCGAGATCGAGAGAGTGTAAAATGGCGCGGCGACGGAAAAGTCCCGGCAGGGTCGCTAGCCACGCGAATTGTCCCGAAAGATAGGCAACAAATTTCCCTATCCAGAAACATCACATTCAACTGAACATACACCCGGCCTTGAAACAACTTGGTTCAACAACATTCCAGTTGGATTTGGGGTAGACACAGAATGCTCACAATTGACTGCTTTCATCTTCGATAGGTAGCGGACACAATTTGTTGATGCTTCTTTTGAAAGTTCCGGATTGAGTCTTGATTGTTGCAACTCGGGTTAGGCCGTCGTCGCCCGGATGGACCAGTAGGATTCGCCCAAGAGGCCACTTCATGGGTGGTAGGTCTTCGTTCTTAATAAGAACAAGTTGTCCTGGACGCAAATTAGGAGCTGCCTTGAGGTTCTTCGGTCTTGGCTGGAGTGTCGTCAAATACTCGCGAGTAAATCGTGACCAGAAGGTTTGGAACATCTGTTGAACTCGATGCCATCGGGGTAGAGATAGAGTCTTCGAGTCTTGAACGTCAGGTTGAGGCAGAGCAGTAAGCTCATCTCCGATTAAAAAATGTCCTGGAGTCAGGGCAGAAACCTCATTTGGGTCGTCGCTCATCGGTGTGATTGGCCGCGAATTTAGGCAAGCCTCAATCATCGTCAGGTAGGTGTAAGTTTCTTCGTAGGTGTACAGAGTATCACCGCAGATTCTCTTGAAATGATGCTTGAAGGATTTAACTGCGCTTTCCCACAAGCCTCCGAATTCCGGTGAATAAGGGGGAATGAACTTCCAATCCATTTGCTCCGACGCGAGATGCTGAGAGAGAACGGGATCTTCTTTCAATTTGAGGAATTGGTCATGGAGTATTCGTTTGGCGCCGGTGAAATTGGTTCCGTTGTCGGACGCAAGCAGAGCCGGTTTTCCTCTGCGAGATGAAAATCGTTTCAAGGCAGCCAGGAAGGATTCGGAAGTCAAGTCAGTGATTAGTTCGATGTGGATTGCCTTGACAGTAAGACATACAAAAATTGCTACGTAGGCCTTACAAGGTTTGGCGTTTCTTGTCGTGCCAGATTTTATTCGAATGGGCCCACAATAATCAACGCCCGTTCTCAAAAAGGCGCGAGTCGATGTCAGGCGATCGATTGGTAGATTTCCCATCAGCTGTTGCCCAGGTTTGGGTTTATTTCGATAACATGTGATGCACGTTCGCGTGATTTTCTTGACCGAAGTTTTACCATCGACTGGCCAGTATCTCTGACGAACAGCAGACAGCGTCGATTGAGGACCAGCGTGCAAGGCACGCAGATGCTCTGCTCGAATTATCAATTTGGTGACGTGATGATTTTTTGGGAGTAAAACCTGATGTTTCTGATCGTAAGGAACTGGAGCATTTTGAATCCTCCCGCCGACTCTTATTAGACCTTCATCATCCAAAAAGGGGCAGAGATTGCTGATTTTGTTTTTCCGTTGAAGAGGTTCCGACTTCGATAATTGTTTCATCTCGTCACTGAAACTTTGAGATTGCACCATACGGAGTAGGGTCACTTCAGCCTCCCGAAACTCTTGCGGAGAAAAATCCAGAGGTATCCTTAGTTTCTTTTCCAGACGAATCTTGATGAATCTCTTGATGTAAATGATGATCCTCAGCAGTCTTGAAAAAGATGAGTAGCGTTCCCACGTGATTATTTCAGCAGGCTTCGTTGTGGTAAGTGTTGTGACTCTTTCGTCTTCATTCACATCAAAATCCGTTGGTTGTTTTGGCCAATGGACATCATTTTTTCTCAACCACTCTGGGCCACTCCACCATAGGTCGTCGCTGATGAGATCTGAAGCGGACAACCCCCTTGAGATTTTGTCAGCTGGATTGTCCTTACTGTTCACATGGAGCCATGTGCATCCTGTGGTCAGGTCCTGAATCTCACTGACACGATTTGCAACAAACGTTTTCCAACGTGATGATGGAGCCTTGAGCCATGAGAGGACGATAGTAGAATCCGTCCATAGAAAAACTTGGGAAAAGTCGACTTGGATGGATTGTTTCACCTTTTGATAGAGAGTGGCAAGAAGAAGAGCCCCACATAGCTCCAGTCTAGGAAGAGTTATCTTCTTTGTGGGAGCCACACGCGATTTGGAGATCAATATCTTGTTTCTTGAGAAGACACCATCATGCACTGTTCTTACGTAGAGGACTGCGCCGTATGCTCGTTCCGATGAATCTGCGAAGCCGTGAAGCTCAACGCGTAGACCACCATTCTTGAAAACTTGTCTTGGAATTCTCAGATGCTGTAGATTAGGCAAGTCTTGTAGAAATACATTCCATTCTTGAAGCAACGCCTCCGGTAGAGGATCGTCCCAGTCAAGTTTTTCATTCCACAGAGCTTGCAGAAACATTTTCGCCTTGATGATTACTGGCCCGATTAAACCTAATGGGTCGAATATCTGAGCAGTCATAGACGAGACTTGGCGTTTAGTGACTTGATCTCGATCTTTACAAACGCTGACGGAGTACTTGAAGTCATCTTCAGAGGGGTTCCACCACAATCCTAGGGCCTTGATGCAGATGTCCTTGCTGTCTGGGATGTATTTGGCTTCCTGTTTGTCCCGAGGAATATCTTCCAGAAGTTTTGGATTGTTTGAGCACCATTTATGCAGGTCCATGCCAGCTCCTTTGAGAATGTAGATCACTCCTTCTTTAATTCTTTTCAGCTCGTTCAAGTCATCGTGACCACCTATGTAGTCATCCATGTAAAAGTCTCGTCTTATCGCCTTGGCCGCATCAGGATAAGTGTCTTTCATTGAATCTGAAGCTTCCTGCAGACATCGAGTAGCCAAGAAAGATGCTGGAGTGGTGCCATAAGTAATCGTCTTCAACTGGAATTCCTGGATGGGTTCCGCAGAAGATTCTCTCCAGAATACTTTTTGCAGATGTCTGTCGTTTGGCTGAACGATCACTTGGCGGTACATTTTTGTGATGTCGGCCGTGATAACAAAGTTATATTTTCGAAATCTGAGAATAATCGACAACAGGTCATCTTGTATGGTTGGGCCTGTCATGAGTACATCATTTAACGAAATACCAGTGGACGTTTTGGCGGACCCGTCAAAAACTACCCTTAATTTTGTCGTAGAGCTGTTGGCGTTTGTTACACAATGATGTGGCAAATAGTAGGACGGTAGATTGGTAGGACAATCTGACGCTAATTCCATGTGACCCAATTTTTTGTACTCTGACATAAATGCCACATAGCTGGCATGAAGTTTGGGATCACGGTTTAGTCGCTTCTCAAGGTTCAGGAACCGCTTGTAGGCAGTTGTCTTCGAATTTCCCAAGGAAGGAAGTTTCTCATTGGTCGGTAATTTAACAATGAATCGACCGCTGGAATCTCTTGTTGTGGTTTCCACAAACAGTTTCTCACACGATCGTTCCTCCTTGTTGAGGCGAGGATGCAGGAATCCTTCTTCTATGTCCCAAAATTTCTTCAGAGCTTCGTCGAGTGCAATGCACGTGTTGACGCAAGTGATTTCATCCTCCTTTGGCGGTGTCTTGCCGATTTTTCCTCCGACAACCCATCCAAACATAGTGTGGTTCATTTTCGGCATGTCTGGGCCCAAGGAAATTTGCTCTCCTTTTAGAATATTGAAAAAGAGCTCGGCACCAATTAACATGTCGATGTTTTTTGGTGTTATGAAATCAGGGTCGGCCAGAAAAATTCCGGACGGAATGTTCCACTTAGAAATGTCAATTGGACTCTCAGGAATGGGAAGAGTGATCCTGGGAATCACCAGAAATTCGAGATTTATTTCAAATGGCTCATATCGAGATTTTATCAAACAGTTTGTACGAAACGATGGAGCTCCTGCAATGTTGCCACCAATACCGCTGATGGAAACATTGGTGCGCTCATGGTCCAGATTTAGT
Source organism: Nesidiocoris tenuis (assembly GCA_036186465.1). Lineage (NCBI taxonomy): Eukaryota > Metazoa > Arthropoda > Insecta > Hemiptera > Miridae > Nesidiocoris > Nesidiocoris tenuis. The sequence goes on along the minus strand of AP028909.1, from coordinate 36,744,804 downwards.
TCTTTGGCCAATCTGCTGGATATGAAGTTTGACATGCTGCCACTATCCAGGAGCAATCTGCAGGGGAGGACCGTTCCATCAGCTCGATTGATATGAACGATGGCCGTTGACAGTAGCACTCGAGGACGGCGGACTTGCGATGAGCTGAGAGAGATCTCCGTGGAAGAAGCAGAAATAGCCCCGACGATAGGTTCGCTGACTCCTGCAGGATGTTCGTCCCCGTGAAGTAATTTGTTGTGGGGTTTCCCACAGATCAGACAATGATATTGGGCGCATTTGCTTCCGTCTTTATGAGGAATGAGACACATTTCACAGAGTCCCAGCTTTTTTACCTCATTTTTTCGATTCGACAGAGAGAGTGATTTGAAGCTGCGACAAAAATATATTTTGTGGTGCTTTCCACAAAACGTACACTTCAGAGTCCTATCATTGTCAGAATTTCCCTGGGCATGTGCAACCAGGGTTCGTGATCCAGGAAAATTGCCCTTGGGAATTTTTTCTTCATCGATGGTCTCAATCACGTTGATGCGATCTTGCAAAAATGAAGTGAATTCTTTCATGGTGGGTAAATCATTTTTGTCGCCAACCTGTTCCCATCGCTGGCGGGACAGAGGATCTAATTTTCTGACCAAAATATGGATTAGAATCGCATCCCAATTGTCAGCAGGCAAACCCAACGATGTCAAGCATCGTAAATTTGATGTAACAGTGTCAAGAAGGTGCTGTAATTTGAAAGAATTGGGTTTATCGATTTTTTCACAATCGATAATCGATTTGATGTGTTTTGATACAACACGTTTTCGATTATCGAATCGCTGGTCAAGCTGCTCCCAGGCCAATTTGTAATTTTCGTTGGTTACCTCCATTCCTTTCAGCGCGGCAGCCGCGTCTCCTTTGAGGGCTCGAATAAGGTACCTGAATTTCTGAACAGGTGCCAAATCGGTACGAGTATCGATAATGGACGTGAATTCTTCTTTGAATGAACGAAATTCTTCGTATTTTCCATCAAAGTCAGGCAAAACAAGATCCGGGAGTTTTATCCTACCAGGATCCGGAATCGAAGTTTCAGATTCTGTTTTCTCAAGTTTGAGTAATTTTTTAGCTTGACTGATCAATCGATAATATAGAGTTTCGAATTTGAAACGAGGATCGTCAGTTTGGGACTCGTCATCGCTAGCTGCAGCTTCATGAGAGTCCATGAGTTCAATGGACGACTGAATATTATCAAATTCAAAATAAAGAGGTTCGATAATTGCGAGACGAACCGAAATTTGGTCACAGTCGGGATTATGAACAGCTTGTGCAGCCATGAACTTTTCAAATCTTTCCAACTTGGACAAGATCGACTTTCTTTTCACGATCAACTTTTGGTATTCTTCTTTCTCCATTTTAAGCGAGAAAGGATAAATGTAAGATGGAACGAACTTACAGTTATAGTAGCTGCGAACGCGAACTTCGACGTCAATGTGACTGTGGTCGGTCGACGCTGCCAGCAAAATTCTAATTCACACGCGTCGCGATCGCAATTTTCAAACGATGCCGACTTTTGAAAACACTTTTCGTTTCCGGTTCACTGTTTATCCGTCCCGTAGGACCATTTTATGTATGCAATTACATACATAAGGTGACAAAAAAGCGGACTGTATATGATCTGGTTTTAATTTTAACGAATAAGCGAACAGCAAAGAATAACATAGAACGTTCGAGATCGAGAGAGTGTAAAATGGCGCGGCGACGGAAAAGTCCCGGCAGGGTCGCTAGCCACGCGAATTGTCCCGAAAGATAGGCAACAAATTTCCCTATCCAGAAACATCACATTCAACTGAACACCACTAATGTCATAATGCAATAAAAAAAAAATGCATGCGAAAAATGCAAAATAAGATTTGGATCAATTTACAAAAATAAAGATTTTGAGGGGTCTAGATTCAAAACTGGCAATCCCCACTTTCTTCACAAAACGAGTTAGAGGCGGGACTTAGCAGTTGAAAGTATTCCCGATCGAGCTGCTGAGGTATTAAGAGTCAAAACCTTCTATCTCCCACTTAAAATCGGAGACCAATATGACAGTTAGTTTCAAAACTTGCAATCGCCACCGCGACGTGAGGTTCAAAAGAGACAATGTCCACTTCAGCCAATCAGAGGCCCGCTCGACCCGCTTGTTTAAGCTTTGCCATTGCCGTCTTTTAGTTCAAAACAAGCAATCTCCGAATAAGTTTTAATTCAAAAGTAGCAATCTCCAATTTGATTTAAGTTCAAAAGTATCAATTCACGAACAAAACATGCAATCTCCATTTTTGCTAATGCAATTACAAAAAATTGGGGACTTTTTGTAGGGGAAAAATATATTCAGGCCTCAAATATTGCTTAGAACTACGTTTTGAAAAAAACAGCGCGTTAAAATCTGCAGGGGTAAACGAAATATCAATAAATCACGCTTCCTCAAAAGTTACCTCGGTTGGAGATTGCCAGTTTTGAATCTAGACCCCTCATTTCTCCCTTAGTTTTCATTTCCATAAAAAAAATTCGGTAAACAAGAAATGTTGGCCTGGCCAAGATCTAAGTACAACATCGTTTAACCAGAACTTTGGTAGCACTTCCAAGATAAACGCTCATTAAATATTTGTCGTTTTTTTATTATATCGTTTTTTGTCCCCAAAAATAGTAAAAGGAACATGAAATCATCAAAATGATTCTTGAAGCGGTCCTGATGAGTAGATTCTTTCGGTACCGAAACTCAAAATTGATATTTTGGGACATACGCCCTTTGTGCTTTATGCATATATACGCTTGACATAAACGCATTTAATACATATCGACGGCTTAGAACCAGCATTACACAACTCAATATTCCTACTTTTCAGGAGAGCAAAAAAAATGATTTTGATTGAAAATTTGGCTGAAGTGCCCTTTTGATTGAAAAGTGAAAGCTAATCTCTCAAATTTTGCCAAAAACCTTGTATTTTTCTTCCTAAGTTAAGTACCCAAACAAAAATTACTGGATCATCGGGACAGAGAGTTACGAAAAATTGCGTTCCAGATATTTTGAATTAACTACTCAACTCCTGAAATCAAAAACCACTTTTTCTTCTTTCTTAGTCAATTCGCCCAAGTTTACGTCTCCTCCGACATCCCTGATTCAATTAATCCACAGTACGCTCCATTACGCGGAAAAACACTCGCGAATGAGCACAAAACGTAAAAACTACGAACTCCTGTGAAACATGGGACGCACGAACCCAAGCTTATCTGATAACGTCTTTGCCGAAGAAGGCGGCCAATGTAGGGTAGTGGGGGCGAAATCTGTCTTCTCCTTGAAACGTTTGCGACATCTATTGGATCTGTTCGGAGTCTCTGAGTTAAAAACTTTTCCCCAGGTAGAGACTCGAGCTGTTTGAATTTGTGCCCTTTTGATCCAGGTCCACCACGAGTGGGTGGTTGGCTTTGGAGCCAGGTCTTATTGAAGTGTACCTCAAGGGCCTTCCACCATATCCTGGCCGAAATATCGTGACGTTCGCCCCGAGTAATTTTTATTATTTCTCAGGTTGGCGACATATTCTGCGCTGCCGGTGCTGAATTCCAGAAGTTATCCGAAAAGATCATAATTCTTCACGCTTCCGAAACGTCTCCATCTGGGTAAGACTACCTGTCCATACTAGAATAGTAGTTTTTCGAATTGCCTGTGGAATAATAATTATTTACCCACTGCTATTCGTTATGATGATATTTAAATCATTTCAGAGGCCGGGGCGTCACCAAAAAGAAGACGTTTGACGAACCGACTACGCCTGTGCGACATTACACGACCATAGGCCTCGGCGGTTCTCAAGTTCGCCAACAGGCGGCGCCTTCTTCGATGCGCAGTTCCTCGGAAGTGACGCTGAATATGCTGAATGCCGCCCACGAGGTCGACGTCGATGGAATTCACCAAGGTTTCGGTACTGCACACCATGAAGAAGTTCATTCTTAACATGAAATTTAAAAGGGAGCAAATTGTTCTCCCTGATCGGGGTCTTGGTTTTCTACCTGAACCAATTGCTGAGACTGCTATTGGCAGCCGCAGTTTCGGAAATTGGTTTACAGCTAGAGAACCGACCCCGATGTAATTTTGGCTTGTAGCCATGCATGCATTTTTTGTGGAACATTTCTAGGCTGTCGCAATAAGACGTTATGAGCTAAACTTGGGTTATTGTACAACCAACTTCAAAAAGAATGAGGTTGCTCAAGTCGGCTTGCCGTAGGTTAATGGTAGGTATAGGTGTATATTTAAAGCCCGTATCACACGTCAGACCAAAACGAAGTACAGACCAGCTTACAGACCACAGACACTATTTTCTGAATGGCTGATGCTATGGATACGTTAACTTTCGCGCATCTGCATCAATGTGTGTTATTTCTAAGAAAAATTATCAAAGAATTTGCATACATGTAAAAATTACAAAAAAATCAGTCTGTCCAGACGGTCTGTAGGATGGTGAGGGTAACGGTCTGACGTGCGATATGGGCTTTAGTGTGTTGGGCAATCAATCATGTAACATTATTGTTAGGTACGTTACCAACAGCTACTTACGAGACGTTAAAATTAAAACTGTTTGTCGATTTTATTGTGTAATCCATTGATAACTCGTTCCCGCCAAAATATTGTTCTACGGTCAGGGTTTTTTGGGCATCCTTGATGTGTTTTTTGTAATTTTTAATTTCTTACAAAATTCGGTGTAACTAATTGTATGTAACCTGATTCTTCTTTAGTAACTTTCATAATTTTCGCACGGCGATGACATGGAAGGATCAGGGGCCGTTTTGGAATCTCTATCGACTTCGCTACAATGGAAACTGAATAGTGAATTTTGAATTCGACATTTCTAGTAAACTCTGCCCGTTAACGTATTCTCTGGCGTAAATTCCATGACCCTTCATCGGTCGCTTCCCTTTTTGTTTTACCATAAGTGGCGCATCTTATGTGAGGTGCATTCAACTCTATCCAGGATTTAACCTTAAATTTTTTTACAAATTCGTCGAGTTCAATGGATGTCTAATTATTTCTGCCATAGACACACACAATGTGTCTACTATAGCAATGGCCGAAAACTAGTTTTTCCGACAGCGAATTCAGAGACAAAACTCAAATTCGAATCATTTACTCGATGGTTTAGACCTAGTTTCCTTTCCCTTTGTAACTTCAGGGAGAAAGAGAGCTCAAACGTATGCAGAATCAGCTTCTCTGGTCAATTTTGATAAACAAACAACCGGATAAAACGAGTAGCGAAACTGGAAGGAGCGCGAGAGCAAATTTAGAACTGAAACTTTTCATTTTATTAGTAAAATATACAAACCCGTCTATTCTTGTCCAACTTATTTAGCAATGTTTAGGAATAACCAAGTTGCAACAAAGAATTATCCTTAAGTTAACAAAATGAGTTAACATAATTCCTTAACTCGTTCAGAGATTCAATTGAAATTGTTACAAATTTTTTTGGCGGGCTGAAGCAGAATAGGATAAGCCCTTTGAAGGGATCTATGATTTTATAAGGAACAAGTAGGATAGTTGAAGAATGCAAAATACTTCTAAAAACAGCCTTTATGTCGTATTTTTAACAATTGCCCTATCAGAGTGGACAGGGATTATGGATTTCCCCAGGGTGTATTTGAAGGGTAAGGGGAAAGAACAGGAAATGTCCATTTTTCCCAAAAACAAGCTTAATAGCGCATTTTGTAGGAATTCAAAGGTACTAACCGTATAGTGAAACTCCAAGGGGAAAAAAGTATAAATGTCGCACTGAGAAGCAACGAAAGATTTGGTGTAAGGGGAAAAAACATATAGTTTAAAATACAAAACCTGCTTTTTCTCTAAAAGTACTTTTTGTGACATTCCTCGTTCCTTCCCCTTACCCTTCATTTATAGGTGGTTATTTGTCCGTTAAATAAATTTCCGGTGTCCCAAAACCGCGATTTTTGGCATTATTTTCAGTTTTTGGCGTAAAATTCATAAACAACGCGTCTAACAGGAAATTTCACTCAATTTAAAATTGAAAATCATCAAATTTCAAACCGAATGATTACCTAGAACGTCGGAAATGGTTCAGATTTTTGTCCGCAACCAACCGTTAAAGTTCTGTTGGACCGCGGCATTGGAAATTATAAAAGATTCAATTTCGTTATCACCATGATGATCATAAATGAATCATCATCTTCATGCTGAGTCAGCGGATCGCATCGATAGGAACCCTATTTTGTCACGCTGTCCTCATTTTCTAATCACTCGACTTTGTCAGTATTAAATTCATTTTATAAGTCAGATTCTAATTTATTAATTTATTCCAAGGAACAACAGTTTAACAATGCTGCTCAAATCGGTTGAAAAACGGGCTGCGCTCATGTTTCAATCGCTCCTATCGCAAAAACGGCGTCCGAATTCGACCGGCCTGAATGAGGTAAAATAAAATCATTCCAAGAGATAAAATGATAGTAAGTTTTGAGTTAATCGGGTTTGTAAAATGATATCGGCTGCTCAATAAATTGAAAGAAATAAAATGCCGCCAGGGTCGCTGCAGTCGCACTTACTGACAATTCCATACCTCAAAGAACATACATTTTGGGCTTTCGAGGGCAAATAGCGAACTCGTAGGTCGAAAATTGCGATATTATAGTAAATTAACTAATGCGATGTCCTCGTCGTTAACACATTGTCCGTGACCGGAGAGATCATATTTTACAGCATTTCAGCACGAGGGCTTCTTCAAGCCGGTTCAGCAGCTGAGCTGATCGAGGCGAACGTACGGGCCGGAAAATCGAAAATTGGTTCATTTCGGGTCTCATTTGTTTTTCGTGGCTACGGACCGTCGGAATGTTCGGCCGCAGAACATGCCCGTCATGAAGATCATTCCGACGAAAGTCAGCGCGACGACGACGAAATATTTCTTCGCTGGCGAACTATTCACGCTTCCATAGAGCTCGCTCAGGTTATCGATCTGCAATGATGTTTTGAAAACTTCAAATTACACTGCTCTAAAAAAAAAAAATTTTTTTATTTGACTTATTTTGTAATGAGGAACCGAAATTTTCATCAGAAATCCATTATTAACTACGGTTCTTGAGATAAATCAAATTTCAGAAAACTACGTTATCGGCGGTAAAATGTACACTTTTTCTGCATCATAATTTTTTTCTACTCTACGGAACTCATTAAATTACATTTAAATGTTACTGAAATTCATTTGGAACGTTTCTTCTTTGCTTGGCAAAACAATGAAATAAATACCTACGTTAGGTATATCTCAAAAAATGATGATATAACGTCACGAGCAAGCAAAAACCAAACTACTGAAAGCAAATTGAGGCAAATGGGGATAGTAAAAAAGTTCTGTGCATCAAAGACCAGTTACCTGTGAGCCGCAACACGAATTTTCGCGGGTCACAAGCAAAAAGCAGTGTTGCCAACCCGAAAATTGAAAAATGAGTACTTGTAAGTAAGGAATTAGAGCTAACTGAGGATTTCCGTTGGTGATTTCGAGTTCCTCAAACCAAAATACGTAGGAGCCGGCCATTTTTTAATCAGATACAATTTCAATGTAGAGCAGTTAGGTGCCAACAACAAAAAAATTAATTTTAAACGCATTAACCACTTTAAATTTCAGCGATAATGGCTAAACCGTTCAAATTAAGAGCTACGATTTAACGGCTAGTATTTAATGGTTACCCTTCGGAGCGGTTGAATTTTATACATTTCTATTCTCTCTTTCAACAGCTTTTCACACTGCCATTTCAGTTTTCCCGTTTTCTTCTGGTAGGTGTCGATCAGACAATCGAGTTCTGAAAGAACAAACGGTAGATCACAATTCAGTGCGAAGAAAACAAAAATAGGAGCAATGGTAGCTATTCTTGTTGTTTTTGACGTGTTGTTTTCGTGTCTTGTTGTTCGTTGTGTTTTAGCTTATTCTGAAGCTCCATGGTGCATCTCAGACTTCTCGGGATGCTAAATAATTTTTTGAAAAATTTATATTCTTTACCTCAATTGTCCCAAGATACAAGGATTTTTATCTACCTATTTTCCTCAAATTTTCATCAATTAAATAATGGTCACTGCATCCGCTCGATGCTGATTACCTTAACCGGGGAATAGTAGCAGGGAAGCAGACGCCTTAATCCCTCGCTACAGAGAGCAATTAAGACACTACTATCAGACCATTAGAGACGGGAGGAAATTGCAAGGTGACTGTCTGGTACTGGTGTCTGTTGCCGAAGGGTCAAGGCGTCTGCCTAGGGAGCAGATGGTCTCAGGTTCGAGTCCCGCCAGAGTTGAAACTGGTCTCATTTATGCTCAAAAGCATTAGGCCAACTACCCAATAATGAATAGCTAAAATAGTCAAATCGTCGTTCTACTGGCAAAAATATCGCAACTCACTTCTTCCGGCTCCGTAGTCTACGTGCGTGCAATGGTCGTTGATATCGTCAGCGCAGGCCGAGTTGAGAATCGGATCGGCCGATATGTCAGCCTTGCCGACGTTGATCAGTTCGACGATTTCGTCCCGACAAACGACGTCCGAGATCTGACCGTTCAGCAAAGCTTCCTTCAGGCATTCTTCCACCTTGCCCTTATCGATCTTTTCAGTTTCCTCGGTAGCGCACAATGTTTTGATCTAGGAAAAAACGGATAGGATTTTGAACGAAAGATTTCCTTAGACTGGAGTAGTTTTCCAGTTTGAAGTAGTTTTGGAGTAGTTTTCCAATTTTGAACGAAAGATTTCCTTAGACCTTAGGACTGAGTATTTTTTCTCCAGAGAGAAAATTAACGAACTGAGGCGTCTGGATCACCATCTGGTGCTTCCCCGATGCCTCAACCCAAGCGCTCCAAGGGACTTTCTGCTGATCATCTCCCTTCTCTCTCTCATAGAGGACAAACCAGATGGAGATTTAGACGCCTCTTTGATGAACGCATGCGCAGGTTAGGGAGGTTACAAAAGGAAAGGTGACGAGGCTTCAGAAGCGATGGTTGCTTGTTTACTTCTAGGAGCGTAAAAATCATCAAACGTATTTTTGCAACATTGCCCTTGACTCATGTAACCTGCGCAATAAAACTTCCCATAGATGCCAAAGAGCATGGCTGGAATGGACAATTTCCAAACATTTTACAATAATTGTAATAGTGCGAAAAGATGGAATTGTACAAGGGGCTCAACCCTCATTTTGCGTTCCGAGCGGCTGCCCTTTTGTGCCATCAGACACGCCCACCGACGGCTCAAACCTCCGGCCGGAAAGATTCGATCATAGAATCTTTTGTGTTGCAGGCATGGCCGCCCGGTTGCGTTGTTCGGCGATTTTGGGTTGAGTCGTTTGTCTGATACCGAAACTACAAAAACTCGGAACTTGAAAGAAATCTTCAGAAATGGCTTCAAAATGATATCCAAATTGTGAAATTTTATTTTTACTGATTTGGCGGGATCAAGAACTTTGAAAAACCTTAAAAATTTTAAAACCTGTCATTTTGAACATTAAAAACCAAAATTTTCAGTCTAAACCTCCAATCAGATTTTCATCTTTCTTACGATTACCAAATTACACCTTGAAAAAGGTAGAAAAATCACCTACCTCTTTGTCGCACACGTTCGACAGGAGCGGATTCAGTTTGTAATTCAGGGCGGCTTCTTTCAGGAGACTTACCACTTGTTTTTGGCACATCGGCGTCAATTTGCCTCTGCGGAAGTTCACCTGCGGAAAAAATCAATTGCTTGGACGAAAATTCGAAATTGGGAATCGTCAACTGACTTGAAACGTGTTCATATTTGTGAACATTATAGAACAGCCACCCATTCCACAAGTTACCTTCAAGCAACCGATGACTTTGCCCTCGTATTCCTTATCTTCCGCAAAATTGTGATTGATAACCTGATAACACAGGCCTCGAATGTCAGCCCTGCAATACTTGGTCAGGTTCGGATCGAATCGGTAGTCGGACGACTGTTCTACCATTCGCCGCACGACAACCTCTCTGCACTTGAAGTCAAAATCTTCGAAATACTTGTATTTCTGCAAAAAATTGAAAAAGTCAGCCAAGAACTGATATATTTTATATAATCGAGAAGGGATATACAAGTACGATCCGAAGAACACTAATTGAAGTATGCTGATGGTTATTTGCATGCATGATCCTCAATGCGTATGTACCGCCACAGCTACGGCAGGTACAAAGCAGAGTCGGCTGACATCAGCAGGCCATTGCGTTATCGCCTCCCAAGGGATAACGTTAAAACAGGTGGAGGTAGAGCTGCGGGTTGGAAGCCGAATTCCTTTCGCGATTGTTCCATAATATTATGTTATCTTATGGCCTCAAGACAAGTGGTGGCAGGGATTTCAAGGACCATAAGCAAGGCAAGTTGTAATAAGCTCGCATTACTTTTATGACCTAGATCACCTAGTAGGTACATTCAAACGATTGGCCATTCATTCTGCCGATGTTTAAGAAATTGAAAAATTAGCGGGGATCAGCCGTTTTGACATTGCAACACCTCACGAATCTGGGTCTCCTAAACGTAAACACGATAGCTGTGGCGGTACACGTAAGACTGGCACGAAACTTCCACCCCCGACCGGAAATCGAACTCAGCACCTCCAGATTTCTGTATCAATTACATGGCGCTGCTCACTTTCAAGCAATTGAGAGGTTGAACAGTCGTATCTTGACAGTATTTCTCCAACATTGGCTTGCACGCTTGAATGAGCGTATAATCTGTGAAACTATCCGTCAGCTCTTGCCGCTCGACGAAGAAAATCCTCCGCCTGCAGGGATCTTCTAGGTCTCGTTTATTGTTGACGAGGCATTCGAGTATCTGGAATCGGCAAAATTATCGATTAATCGATCATCGAGATGCAGCATCAAGTATGCCGCAGAGCAGGTACTCACCCTCCCGTTTCCAGGCGTTACTCCGGAGCAATGCTTGCTTATGTCTCTGGAGCATTCCACTTTGAGCTTCGTATTGAGCTCGACGTTCTCCCTCTGCTGAAGCAGCTGCTGCCTCAGCTGCTGATGGCAATCCTTGGAAATATGCTGTTTCTGATCTTGAAACGTGTCGTTCCGGATCTGCTCGCTCAGGCATCTCACGACTTCGGCCTTTTCTTTGGCGCCGGGGCAAAACCAGCTCACGTAGACCTTGCAGGCTTTCTGAGGTAACCAAGGAAATACTCAAGAATTATAAACTCAGAGGAATGAAAAATCTTGAAGAAAATAATTGAACTTATCACGAAGCAATGCTCACCTTGAATTTGAACGTGAAGTGATAATCTTTCAAACTGATCAGCTGATGGTGTTCGATCGCAGCCTTGCATTTAAAATGAGCCTTCATCAGAGGGTCGTTCTTTTTCTCGATCAGGCAGTCCAGATAGTCTTGATTCTTGGTCTGTTCTGGCTGAAATTTCACGGTAGAAACAAAAAACGTCAAATGCCTTACGAGCTAAGTCATAGGATTGAAAATAAAGTCGAACACAGAGAATTTCATACCCTGCACAGTTGGCTGATGACTTCGTGACAATTGGAAGTGATGATGGGATTCAGTTCGATGAACTCGGCCTGGAGTTCGGTGAAGTTGTAAACGGCCATGGCACAATTTGGTTTCAATCTGAAATACGTACGAAGGAATATCTTCGATAGGAATTTTCTAACCTCATAAATAGTCACATAACAGTAAGATCAACGATAGTGAACGATTTTTCGTACTTTTCTAGATTATTCTGCAAGCATTGGACCTCTTCCCGTTTGTCGGTGTTTTCCGAACAGAATGAACCCAAATCCTCCATGCAAACATTTTCAATATTCGGGTGCAAATCGACGTCTAGGGCTCGTTGTTTCATTACGCGGCGAATTTCTTTTCTGCAACCTGCATCCAACTGTAATCGATGGTTATATTGATTTTCTTGCAGAACAGATTGATGGGCTCGATCGTTTTAGATTTTCCAGAGAATTTTCGCATATTCAGGATCCATATTTCCATAATGCGATACTTATTCACCCACTTTGAAAAACTCGATTTTCGAGATAAGTCAAACCTATACTTACAGTGTCGATGATGCCGTAGAGGCAGGGGAGAACGAGAGCCTTGTTGGTCAACGAGGATCCGAAGCCGCATTTATCCGCCGCATTAACCCGACACGCCTTGAACAGGATCGGATCAAGTTTGAAATCCCTAGCCATGAAATACTGCACAGTTCTCAGCGAGGATTCGCAGTCGACTGTCATCATCTCGGTCCCGATCTTGTCGAGCAAGCAGTTCATCACTCTGCAAAACCAGTGGTGCGTAGATAACACACAATACTTCCATATTTTGAAACGTAAAATTGTGACACAATTTGATCATATTTTGAGTTCTTTTAAGGGTGTTTAGCCCAAAAATATCGGAAAATTCACTATTAAAATTTTAAAATTCGCCCAAAATGAAAAAACGCCACATTTTCGGAATGTAAAAAATATCCAAATATTCTGCAAGGTAAAACAAAGATTTTAAGACCAAGAACGCTCAAATCGGTTCATTTTTGCGGCCGGAAAAAAATAAAATAGAAAACACTAAAAATGCAAATATCTCGGAAGTACTGTGCGTTATCCAAATTCCGATTAAACAGGGTGTTAGGTCTTGCCGAGACAAACATTTCAGTTTAAGAAATTTGAAAAAAGGTTGAGAAATGAGGGAGTTATGGCCATTTTTGTAAATGACCACAGACGGACTAACGGACTAACGGACTAACGGACTAACGGACTAACGGACTAACGGACACACGGACACACAGACACTTGTTCAGGAAGTGATTCTGAGTAAATGTGTATAAGAAAAAGTTTTTTCTGAAGCTCCGTTCCAATTCTCGATTTTAGGACGATCACAATACTTCCATTTACTCTGTAAATATGGAAGTAAAAATTGCCTCAACTTTCACCTGGGTACGAAGAGACTGATAAATGAACAATAACACAAGCACATAACAACAACACATAACAAGAGACAACAAATTAACAACACCGGATCGAATATCGGATGAACTTGGCTGATATGGCAACGTACTTGGTGTCATCGTCGAGAACTGAGCGGCAGGCGACGTCTGCGACACTAGCGCACGATTTCCACAAGACTCGATCAGCCCTCCAATCCTCGCCGATGTCCGTTTTCTCAGCAATGTTTTCCAGCTACGGAGAAGAATGAACATATTTCCAATAAAAATCAAACACTGGTCAAAGCTAAGAGGATAACCTCAGACTAGATAGACCAACCTCTGCAAGGCAAGAAGGCGTAACTTTACTCTTCCTTCTGGGCTTGGCGTTCTCCATAAGGCAGTGGATAGTTTTCCCGTTCGGTTCCATCTTCCGGCAGAATTTGCTTATGTCTTTCGAGCATTTGGAGACGAGTTCGGGCGATAAGCGATAGTCCTCGAGGAGAAGGCGCCGGTGCTTGATCATCTCCTCTCGACAAGGATGCTGGGTAGGTACTCCTGGAAATGAAGGCGAAACTCCAAAATAGGGTTGTTGAGAAACATTTGCTTCAACTATGGGCATAGATCATCGCTTGGAACAGACCGTATCGCGTAGCATTCTCGAGGCACATGAGAATCTGAGCGAGGCGGATGTCTCGGTCTTCAGACACAGCTTTGCGGCAGCGGTTGGCTTTTATGTCTTCCTTGCAGGCACGTACCAAGGCCCTGCTCACCTGGTAGTCCTGAGCTATCAGTTTTTCACGCCTCAGCAGCTCTGCCAAGCACTGTAATGGAAAAACTCGCTATAAACTACAGAGCAGCAGAGTTTCTTCGAGATTTCTGGAACTTCACGACTAATTCGAGCGGAAGTTCCCGATGAACGTTTACCCCAGCTGACATGACGACTTCGTTCTTCTGCAGGAACAGGCATTCGTAAACTTCGCTAGGGGTCTGCTTCTGGTCGCGGCAAAACCGGCGATGCTCCTCGCTGCAGGCTCGGAAAAGAGCACGATCTAGTTTGACGTCTTCGCCTTGGATTTCCGACAGCCGCAGCACCTCCGACTGGCAATCTTTGGACAGGGTTTCAAGCTGATTTTGCAGACAGCTCAGTTTTTTCTGCGAGAAAAGAAAAAATGTTCAATCGATGCGATACAAGTTGCAGTCCTGAGGAGGAAGCGACATTATACTTCTGCCAGCAAAAAACGAAAAGCAAAGCAATTACTTCGGCAGAAGTTGAAGAACAGTTGAATTTCACAATGTCCTTCTGGCAGTCTTCCAAGTAGAGGCTCATAGTTTTAGAGTCGATGAATGTGAGGAAACTGATCCGGGAGACGAAATTGGCACAATCTTTGCTCTCGAGAGATGGCAGGTTTTCAAAAAAGCACTTCAGCAGCCCTTCAGGTTGGGTTACTGAACGACAACGACCCACATGTCCGGCCATCAGTCTCTCGTTATCACAGTACGGCTTGAGCAAGGCTAAGGACTCCTTGTACGTTAGCAGTTTCGTCGCAAGGTTCCACACTTTCCTCCGGCAGCCTTCGTTCAAATCGATCCTGTCTTCTGGTTGGTCCTGGATAGATAGCCAAGTTAACAGGAAGAAAAATTAGAGAACAATATTCAAGAGGTAAATTTATGCATATGTAACATCCTGGCCGAATGTATTGGCTTTTGGGATTTTCTCTGATGCTGATGCCCGAAGAAGCTGGGACCACCTCTCTCCTGGTGATGGGATAAAATTAATTTTGCTCCTCCTCAATTAGAAATATTGAGAAAAAAAGAGGTTTTAAAAACTGAAGAGATCATCACTCACTGATTGATGAACGCATTCGAGCACGTCCAAATCGGAATTGTGGAAGTTCAGTCGAGGGCACATTTTGCGAAGTTGCAAACATTCGGGCGATACGAGCAGTTCGCTTCGGGCTGTCGACGCATCCCGTCCGATGACGTCACGACGTTCTCTCGACGTCACGACGACGCTATCCAAATTTGCAATTTGGGCTATTTGAGAATTGGAACTGTAAAATAACGGAATAAGATTTGAAGCGTTTTTGCGGTGGATCCAGGAGTTTCCCCCAACTGTCCATCCGGAATCTAGACCGGTTCCTTGGGTTGCAAACTCCTAGCATTCCGCCTCTGTGTGGCCGTAAACCCAGAATTATCCTACATTAGTGAAAATAATGAGATTTGATCAGATGAAATGAACCAAGAGCCGTCATAATTCATGCCGAATACTTTTGCTAACACTTTTTATCAGTAGCGGTGTAGGTACCCAACTAACTGAACTTGAAGTCGAATCTCTCGCTCGAGCTTGTCGAAAAACGATCCACAACCCAGTTTTACAATTTCCTGAAAATTGGCACACCTCAATAAACGATAACTCACTTTTCATGAACAGTCCCGAGAACAGCAGCAGAACAAAGATAGAGAACAATGACGGATAGCACCGGCTTAAATCTATCCATGTTAATTAAAGCGAATAGGCGTTTTTCCTCGAGAAAACGTCAAATTGTGAAATAGGTCAAGACAATGCGCCGATAATTTGCATCACCTCCCAGCGAAATTACGCATTAATGTTGCCGACATGAATCGGAAAATAAACACCAACACGATGGCTGATCACCTCCTTCTGAGGCAAAGGTTGAATTGCATCTCGAATTACACGCTGTTCTTACTGACGGACTTTATTGCGATAAATTTACCAATACAGAATGAATACGTGGTGTTTCAAATAGATTATTAGTCAACCGAATAGAAAAGCTTCAATAAAAACTCGCGATAGACCCGATAGACGTCAACGACCAACGACAGCGACACTCGGGACCAAAGCAAACGAAAACGATTCACTTTTATCAACTTTTTATCAGTTTATCCACCGACAACTCAGTCCTCGGATTATTCCCTTGACGAGCATTCTTGGCGTTTAAATGAACGAAACAGTTTTGACTTAGGTAACTAATTGACGAAACTACTTTGATTTTCATTCCTACAATAAAGTACTTTAAAATTCCACCTTTTTCTTCAGGAGCCTTAAATGTGAGCTAATGGTTTGGCTGAAGCGTTTAAAGAGCTCCAGCTTCTCGGTCCCACCTCAACTCTCAGGACAAGTCGCCCTTGCTCCTAAAAATCACGTTTCCTACCTCCTTAGAGACGGATAACTTGAATAAGCCCAACAAAATACAATTCGAAATGATAAAGAGAGCCAATCCGTCAATTTCGGAACCCAAACCAAAACCATTTTTTGTCAAACCACCTTATGGCGGCGTATGTAGTAAGAGAACTTCCGTTCCGAATCGATTATTTCCTTTGGTCCCAAGGATATATTAAAAAAGATTGGTAAGGGATGAAGAATGAAGATACACTTATGGAAAATAACGAGTGTTTATATTACGCAACTTCAATGTCCGTTCCATTTTCAAAAAAATTCCAAGAATGAAGAACATTTGATTAGAAATTCTTATTTACATTACAGCCTCTTTCACCAACAATTTAAGCGTAGACGATTGACGAAAAATATTAAAACCAAAAATCAATAAAAGCTGCTTTGTTACAAAAGCGATCCGACAACAAAGGTAGTACACCAGAGCTAACTCGCTAAATTTTTGGCAAAAGCGGCCAATAGTTAAAACTACAAAAAACTCTTACAAGTCGAACTTTCAGAATTATGCACAAAATTGACAATTCAACAGGAAAAAAAGGAATGAAACTTTGGTTTGCACAATGCAGTAAACCTAAAACAGTTCTTGATGCTCACGTAAAAATTATCACACTTAGATATAAGATAACTGATAATAAATTCCTACAAATACATATCACAAAGTTTATCAGGTACGGCGGGTTGAGCATCATATAAAAAAGGATAGGTACTCGAAAGAAAATGAAGTGCATTTTACAAGGTGCCAAGAATGGCGTCAGTCGGTCGGATGCGCAGGCGCTTACATGGCAACGATTTGATTAGCGGAGCCTGCAGTGAGGACGAGTTTCACTGTGACTGGTGCTGACTGGCCATGCGATTGCGATTTGAATGATGTCTTGTTGTGCCGTTTGATGTGTTTGGCCAAATGGTCCGATCGCATGAAGCGCTGCTCGCAATGTGTGCACGCGAACTTCTTTTCGCCGGTATGCGTGCGCTTGTGGCGGGAAAGTTCGTCGGAGCGGGAGAATCGGCGCCCGCAGTCTTTCCAGGGGCAAATGAACGGCTTTTCCCCTGCAGAAATAGAAAATTGATTAAAATTCGAGCTGAAATCTGTCTTGGAATAGCATCCGCATGATCAAGTGGCAACTCGAAAAGAGCAATTTCGGTTTAGGTGATTTTTTTGGCATTGAAGTCTCCAAACGTTCGAACT
The DNA here is from genome assembly GCA_036186465.1 of Nesidiocoris tenuis. Classification (NCBI taxonomy): domain Eukaryota; kingdom Metazoa; phylum Arthropoda; class Insecta; order Hemiptera; family Miridae; genus Nesidiocoris; species Nesidiocoris tenuis. Next base: position 36,727,516 of record AP028909.1, on the reverse strand, counting down.
ATAGGTAAACCACAAAGAACATAGATAACTAACCGGTATGAGATCGAGTGTGAGCTTTCAGGTGGGACGACTTGAAGTAGTTCTTGCCGCAGCCTTCGTAGTTGCATTGGAATATCCGCCGCCTCGGGTCTGTCATTTCTTGAGGCGTTAGCGGCTGCTGGGGTTGCGGCGAGCGAGGAACTATGACCAGATTTGAGGCTGCTATGGGGATCAGGCGACCACCTGGAGTCAGCAGCACCGTATCCTTGACGACCAAAGGTAGAACCGGCTTCGGAGCTATGGCAACATTCCGGCTCATCTTCGGTCCGACGGCGGGCGATGCTGGCTCCTTCTTGCGATCGCCCTCCCCTTCCTTTTCCTTCGAGACGTCCTTGCAATTCTTCACGATTTCCTCCTTGTTGGCGTTCATCTTGTATTTAATTGTTTTCAGTATATTCTGTGACGGGACGAAACGCGGTTTGGCATCGTCGGCCGCCAATGTTTTGGCGAACGGGTCCGCAGAACAGACGCCTTCCTTGTTAACCTTCATGATGACTGAAACGGGAACGCCGGTGACGCAAGGTGGGCTCGGAGTCCTTGGTGGAGTCGCCACGAAGCACATGTCCTGCCGGACGAGAAAAATTAAAATTATAAGCATGAGCACACAAAAGAGGCCATTTATTCACGTCAACTTCCTTATTCAGACTCTACTATGCCTTGGAAAATCAAGCATAGGGATGTAAGGGATGAAGTACCTGATCGGAATCTTCAGCACTCGAGAGGGGCTGGCTGGCTTCAATTTGCTGCAATGCAAGGCGGGCAGTTTTCGATGGCACCTCTGCATCTTCGCCCTCCGAGTCGGAAGGCTGTGGAGTCGGCAACCCGACGTCTGCGGGGTTGATCGCAGCGGCCATCATCCCCTTGTACGTGCGCTTGTGACCCTGGGAGTGCAGCTCGAGCAACGAGCTCACCGCTTCCAAATCCACTCTTCTGAACATCTAAAACAGAAAAAACGACATGGTTAAATAATGAAATTTTTTGTATTCTGAAGAGTATCGAGGTATCCAGAGGCAAAAGAGTCGGAAGAATTCTCTTCTCGGTTTCCAAGGTCCAAAATTATTTGTGGTTGGATGAATCAGGATTCCTCTTATCGCGATATGGATATATTGAGTTGGTATATTGGTGTACCAATTGATATTGGTTTGTTGTATTACGGTTTGAAACAGCATCTTGTTTTCGGCTTTTCAACTACAAGAAAAATTACTATTTTCCGCGAATTCAAAAAGTTCAGGGAGGTTTTTGTAAGGCTTCGGAGAACAATGGTGGCGACGGAGTTCGACATTGCCACCTATCCAATTCCTTCTGGAACATGAACAGCTCGCTCCCCGGAGGCTTGAGTCACCGATGACTGACGTCAGTTCTGGGGAAGTCCAGGTAGTCATTCCGAAGCTGTCAATCGGTTTATTGGCAATTTCTCCCCGGAGGAGATTCAATCTTGGAAAGGTTCTCCCGGCGAAATCGTCACGCTTGCGCAAATGGATTTGATTGCTTTGAACGCCTTAGGCATTTCGGAGGCATCAGAAATAAGTCCAGAAATGTACCTAATTGATCATTTTGGTCTCATCCTCAGACTCGGATAATAGCCTATCCCTGAGTTATGGTCTATAACCGACTTCAAAAGGAGGTTACTCAAGTTGACTTGTCGCAGGGAATTTTTTTTCATCAGGATCTTCCGAGGTCAAAAATTGCCAGCCAATTTTCAATTTGTCAAAAACCCTCAGCAAAGAATCAAATTTCAATTCGTAAACGAAATTAATGTAATATTTTCATTATTGAAAATTTGAACTCGCAATTTTCCAAGTGCCCGCCTACGAATTCTTGACCCCAATCCGAGACCAAGCCCACTCAGTCGGTTCGGGTTCCGGTTGGGTACATCAGGTAGCGAGGCATGTGTTGGTGGTGGGACCTGGTAGCTGGGGGCTCGGACGCGTCTGATGAGCCTTGCCAGACAAAGAGGGACGCTGGTGTTCACGTGACCGTCACGCTGCCAAGTCGTGACCGCGCCTCCTGGGGCCAACAACATCGCTCGATCTACGTCATAGGACATCGTCTATCTCGCTCTTGCAGGCAGAGCATCCTATCCTCTCTCGGCAAACAAGAATCTTTCCTGAAACCCGCGCCACTCGAGGGAAAATCTGAATGATCGGAAATTGTCGGGTTTGAAAAAACAATTTTTTTGTTAATAAGTATTTCGAAAGAAGTGGATTCGGAGTGGGGGACTGCCTGATGTAGCATTAGGTACTTTTCTTTATTTAGGTACGTTCTTTACTATAATTTACTTTCTTCAAAATTATCTCTACGATAGGTATTTTCAACCAACTCAAATAAAAATTCGTGTCAAGGCTGAAAAATGTGACAAACAGCCTGAACGGATTCACTTGAACAATTTTCGCTCTCATTATTTCAGACTGTATTTTCACTAATTTGAGAATGCGTTTTCAACTGTTTACCTACAATACTGGCCTATTTGCCCGAGCGAATTTTGAAAATATCGTTTCTCCTTCATGGATTCGGCATCACCTTGTTGGGGGAGGACAAATCGTGTCATTGAATAGGTGACTCCGAATGGAAAGTTCTCGACAAACAAGGCAGAATTGGTAGGTATACGTGACACTCGCCAGACAGTTTGAATTGAAAGATAAGACAACGGTTTTCTTTATATAATCATGTTGAGTTTTAGGCAATAATTGGCGTAAGGTGGGAATGACCAATTGTTTTTCTCCAATTAAGTAGGTAACTGGCCCAAGTATTTGTTAGCATTCCAATGATAATCGCCGGGCAAAGTATGCGATAAGGTTTGACGATTGAAATGTCGCGAATTCTTGCCTATGATGTAGAGCTATAATAATTGTCATAAAGTGGGAACGACCAATTGTTTTTCTCCAATTACGTGGGTAATTGGCCAAAGTATTTGTTGGCATTCCAATGATAATCGCCGGGCAAAGTATACGATAAGTTTTGACGATTAAAATGTCGCGAATTGTTGTCTATGATGTAGAGCTTTCTTAGCAAGTGGGCAAACTATTTTTACCGCAAAAAAAAACCAGTAATCGGCAAACTCTTCCTTCCTGCCGTGTATGTACGAATTCGAGTATAAATAGCTCCGAGGTGTGCGGATTGGCGGAAAGGAGACACGCGCCCATCGCGTGGAGTTCAGCTGACCAGCAGCACGACCCCGCCTGACCGGCCGATAATGCGAAATTAGGCTAATTTATTTTTATTTGCCTTCAGTTTCTGCATACATTATCGAGACGAGATAAATATGGCGTGACATCGCGTGATGACCCCTTCCGCCTCGTGTCCCAAGTTGAAAAAAAAATTGTGAATGAAGAAAATCTACATTGTATTTAATCGCCGATGGGAAATTATAGGAATCATGTCAAAAATGTCATAATTGAGGGATAATTGGTCATAATTACGATATCCAGATTAAAGCTTGAAGATAATCTGGATAATCTTCTCACGATCCAAAACGTACGTGTTCAGATGTAATGGTATCATTTTTGCACCTACTAACAATAGTAAAATTGGGAGTAAATAAACCATCTTCCTGGAGTAAAATACGGTAAATATTTTATGAACTAGTTGGTGCACAAGAGCATTTGGGACAAAACCAAATTTTAAGGGTTGGTTCATGGGTGCCGAGGGAAGGTATTTTCATAGTTTTCTAACAGTTAGGTGGCCAAAAACCGCGATCTTTCGTACTTTCCTTTCGTACTATTCCCCATTAAACTTCATACAATTCTGAGTCGAATGACCGGCTTGAACGTCAAAATCGGTTCAGCCGTTTGGCCGCAAATGATCGTCTTAAAATGGGCTATTTTTCTCAAATAAAAAACGGATCTCGTTTCAAAACCTAAGCTCCAAAAACGGCGCAGCTCATCATAAAAAGTTCAATGTTGAAGTGAAATTTCAATTAAAAGGCAATAACTGTCGAAAATTCCAAGGCGATAATAAAAATGAGGTAAATACGCTAAGAAAGGGTCTCTGGCAGGCTGTTGCCAAAATTGACCTAATATAACAAGTAGAAACAAAGGCGTTTCGGATCGAAGCAGGAAAACGTTTCGAAAAAACAATATCCAATATTTAGGTATCTAATTCGCATCCTGAAATTTCCTAATACTTGGACGAAAAAGAAAAATAAAAGCATAAAATTGGTGTTACCGACTTTTATCATTAATAATACCTAAAACAGAATAGAATAAAATAAATATTTGTTTGTAAAAATTTGTTACCCGTAAGAATTTTAAAAAATATCGGCACTTAGGAACTTATCCAATTTATATCATAAAATTCCAAGAGGAAAATGATAGTAAAGACCTGCACCTAGGTGACCGACCTTTATAAAGAGGGGTCAGGGGTGGGTTTTCAATTTATCGATTTTCCTCGCGGTTTGAATGGAATTCTTCGAATTTTGCGAATTATATTGACGATCCAAGGAAAATAGTAATATGAGGCAAGTAGAATATCGTTAAAAATTATCAATTAATTTGTAGGAATATACGTTTTTACGATTTTTCACAATTTCCTGGTAATAGCGAACAGTAATCAGTTTATTCATAATTCGAACAGAAATTATAAAGATATTATGGCAATCGGTAAGAAGTATTCTGAGTGTATTCGATGAAATAAAATAAAAATTAGTTTCAAAGCAATTAATAAATTTAATAAATTGAATCAACTTACGTTTAGCTGTGCGAGTCGCCTCGGTCGGTGAAACGATCAAATTTCCTCGTAATTGACAAAACCGATTGGGCTGTCGACGTTGTTCATTCAAAATTGAGTTCGGGCACGAACAAAAAAAAAACACGAGAAAACAATAATTGAAAATTGCATTCGCTGTCAATGCACGACGAACAGTGCGGCCGCGCTGAGGCACACGAGAGAAATGAAGGGTCGACTCGGCCCCTGAAGGCGCGGCGGCTCGAAGGCGGAGGCGGCTGATGGGGCGCGTGTGCGGCCGTCAGCGCCCGTAAGCCGCCGTGTGCGTGAGGCGCGAGCGGAGGCTCGGCACCGAAACAGCCAATGGGGCGCCGCCGTTCACGTGAGAGCCGCGTGGCCGGCGGTTCGGTGTTCACGTGATCAGCGCCTGCCCGCCCGGGCCACAACAAACGGGAAGGAGGCGGATCAGCTCCGGGCGGCCTGGCCTCCGTGTGCTCTTCGAGGACGTTCTCCTCCTTGAGTGACGTAAAGGCCGACCCGCTCGGCGTCATCGGTAGCTTCCCCGCGAGCCGCGGAGGCGGCTTTCCAGGCGAGCGGGCTTCGCAACAGCCGCCGAGCCTGGAAAAGCTCGGGTGTACATTCCTGGCGAATTTGTAATTTCAATAATTTAATAGGTAAAAAATGTTTACTATTTAATATAGAAATACCATTCAATATCAAAAAATTTTTACTATTCAATAGAAACATAATTCAATATCAAAATATTTTTACTATTTAATAGAAATATCATTCAATATCAAAACATTTTTACTATTTAATAGAAATATCATTCAATAGGTATCAAAACATTTCAACTAGGTATTTAATAGAAATATCATTCAGTATCAAAACATTTTTACTATTAAATAGTAAATTTCAAACTATTTAAAAATTTAAATTTTAATAGAAGTATCATTGCTAAAATATTGCCCGATCGCCAAAATTGAAAATTCTTATTCAAAAACCAGTGGTGCGCAAATAAAACCCGGTACTTCCATGTACGTAAATTTTTGGACTAGATTTGACTACTTTGGAGGCTGAGTAGATCGAAAAAGTCGAAAAACTCACTGTGCAAATTTAAAACCCGTTTAGTTGCCGGAATGCAAAATATATCTACGCATTCTGCAAGGTGAAACGAGAATTTTAAGACCAAGAACGCTCAAATTTGTTCTTTCTTTGTGGATAGAAAAAATAAAACAAAAACCACTATAGGGCCAATGTATCGGAAGTATTGCGAGCAATCGAATTCCGGTTAAATATTGCCGAGACGTGCATTTCAGTTCGAGAAATTTGGAAAAAAAAATTGAAAATTGAGGGAGCTATGGCCATTTTTAGAATGAACACCGACAGAGCCCCCAAACTCAACTAACAAACCCACAACCTCAAGTTGTTGAGTTAAAAGGTTGAGATTTTGGGTTGAGTTGGTGAGTTGAGTTTGTAAGTTGGGTTTGTAAATTTGAGAGTTAAGTCAGTTAAGTTCGAGAGTTGAGTCTGAAAGTTGCTTTTGAAATTTGAGTTTTTGAGTTGAGTTTGAAAGTTGAGGTTGAGAGTTCGAGTTTGCTTGCTGAGTTTGTTAGCTGAGTTTGAAGGTCGAGTTTGTAAGTTGAATTTGTGAGTTGAATTTTCTGGGTTGAGTTTTTGAGTTGAGCTTGTGAGTTGAATTTTCTGGGTTGAGTTGAGCTTGTGAGTTGAGTATTAGAGTTGAATTTGTAGTTGAGTAATAGAGTTGAATTCGTGAGTTGAGTTGGAAAGTTGAGTTTGTAAATTGAGTTAGAGAGCTGAATTTGAAAGTTGAGCTTGAACTTGTGGGTTGGGTTTTAAGGTTGCGATTGCTGGTTGAGTTTGTAAATTGAATTGGTGAGTTGAATTTTTAAATTGAGATTATGAGTTGAGTTTGTGAGCTGAATTTGTAAATTGAGTTTGAAAGTTGAGTTAGTGAGTTGAGTGTGAGAGTTAACGGGTTGGAGTTGAGAGTTCGAGTTTCTGGGTTGTGTTGTTATCCGAGTGAGTTGCAAGTAAGTATTGAGTTCGTAAGTTGAATTTGAGAGCCCAAGCTTGAAGATTGAGTTTGTGGGTTGAGTGCGAGTTGAGTTTACCATATAAGTTCAACACTGATTTAGTAGGCACTGTAACTTTCTCGCATTGCGTCTTCAAACTCGGCGTAGGTTTCAGGTTCATTAGTCCACTGAAAGGATAACATGTAAAATTTTTAGAGATTTTTAGAAATTGTCCCGTCTAATTCTCAATTTTACAAATCAAATCGCCTTCGAAATCGTCGATTTGGAAATTTTGAGTATTTATACTCAATTTGGAGAATCCTCAATTCGACTTGGAAGTGCTATTTATGTCGATCGAATTATACAGCGCAACTTAGCTAGTCAATAAAGGGCGCGCCTCTTCTACATTTGCACAGTCGTCGTCCCTGTACCCCGACGACCTGTAGATCACCGGTTCCTGATGTAAGAAAACTTGATTGTTACCGTTCGTGAGGTCGTCCTCCGGACCCAGCAGAGCGTCCCGTGATGCAAAGAAAAACATGTCTTACATCAGAGAGGGGCTTGCGAACTTCCTGGCGGTCGGTGGGGCGGTGCGGGGGGTGCAGGTACGGCCTCGCGTATTGTTGTTTCGTCTGCCGATTTTTTTTTCATTTTTATTACGACGAGAAAACCCATAAACATAAGTTATGGGGGGTTCATCCGTGGACGTATCTTTTATACTATGAAGCCCAAAAACTTTCCGATTTAGGTAACACACAATACCTACTTCCATGTTTTGATAAGTACATTTTTGAACCAAAGCAATTTCATTTTGAGGCTACAAAGGTCAAAAATATCAAAAAACACTATGCAAATTTTAAAATCCACCTGGAATCAAAATAACGACGATAATTGTTAGGACGATAACAATAATTCTATTTACTATGGAAGTAAAAAGCGAAACGCCGGCGGTACCTATTATTGAATGAGTTAGAAAAATGGTCCGACGCCTTAACTTCTAGAAAATAGGGAAATCAGTGACTGGAAATCATGAAATTCTCTGCAGGTTTCGATTACCGGCCGGTGTGGGATTTCCGTGACAGATTTTTCATCCTAATTTTCAACTTATGTCCTTGAGGATTATAACCGAAATAACCAACAACATGATACTAATTACTTCAACTTCGCCTTTCGCCTCACTTTCAAAAATGAACTGTGAAAAGCCCGAACAAGCCAAAATGCCAATAGGGCGACGACGATCGCGTCATCAAAGTCTGATGAAACGATCAAGAAGATTTGCTTGTTGAGGTTGAGGAAAACACGTCCTTCTTCCCGGCCCCACCCTGATCTCATGCAATCTCTCGAATGCTAACATCTTCTGCAGGCAAATAAGCTTAAGACCTGGCGCCATGTTTAGTTGCTCATAACGCATAGGAATACAAGTTTTTTGTTCATTTTTCCATGGAAAAAGTTCAAAAACATTTGACTTTGGGTTTTTTGAGATGAATCCCTCAAGTATTGACTAACATGAACTTTGACGTTTTTTCGGGTATTCGATCAACATGGTCAATATAAAAGGTAGTACAAAAACAATTGCGTTTTGCCCAGTTTTCTTGGTTTTACGGCCGAAGTATGGGGTTTTGGCAAAAACTTAATAGAGAAGAAAATGTCGGACGTTAAATTTCCTTTCAGATGCATTAACGTCTGAATTTTTTTTATGGACTATCAGACGAGTGAGTCCGCTTTTTAGCTAACGGCGAATTTGACTTTTAGACGAAAAAGTCATTACTAGGGTGTAAGGCGGGTAGAGTAGAATTAAACAAATTTTCGATTGCGTGATTCCGACGAAATTTTTTAATTAGTACACTAATTTTGACTCTTATGGTATGATACACGGTGTATCATACACCTTCCTACTTCAAAAATTTGGACTTTATTCTCTGCGATATCCAGAAAAGTATACCTATGTACCTATGTCACGAGAATACTTAGGGCCGGTTTATCAATTAATTTAAAGCTAGATTTATCCAAGGACGCTTGCACTACATTTCACCAAGGACATATTTTCACTGACCGTCACACGGAAAATTTCTTGGAAATCAGTTAACGCAAGCGTCCTTAGATAAATCTAGCTTTAAAAACATATTGATAAACCGGCCCCTACGAGCATTTTTTTAATTTAAAAATTTTGGTTTATTAGTCAATTTTAAAATTTGCAGCGTTTCCTTTCTGGCGGAAAACAAATGAACAAGTGCATCTCAATTTTGCGCACCTACATTGTCCTGAACGGATCAGACTGAAACGGGCAGAGGAGAGAGCAAACAAACGCTAAAATCCACATTTCAACCACAAGTCGTTCACGTGCAGGACACGCATCTGAGATGTTCCATATCATTGTTATTGTCTGCTATGATATGATAGGTGCCTTAAGAGGTGCCCATGGAAAGGATGGTTAGAGGGAGGATAGATTTTCAGTTGGCTTGTTGTCGTAGGGTTGTAGTCAATCTTGTCTTGATGGTTAGTCGGCCGATAGATTCTTTTGCAAATAGTCAGGATTCGCCCATACTCAACAATCCTAACTCCGTGTATCTCCTCCTCATTTTTGACGCACCCTGCCTTCATCATCAGACTCCAATTCAAGCCCAGCGGTGACAGGATAACACACAATACTTCCATAATTCGATACGTACAATTTTGACACAATTTGATATTGTTTTGACTGCTTTTGAGAGTGTTTAAGACAAAAACATCAAAAAACTCACTACCTATGCAAATTTCAAAACTCGCCTAAACACTAAAAAAACACTAAGTAAAAATGCAAATATAGCTCTTGCCGAGACAAACAAATCAGTTCAAGAAATTTGAAAAAGGGTTGAGGGAGCTATGGACAAATTTCCTTTTTTCAAATTTCTTGAACTGAAATTTTTGTTTTGCCAAGACCTAACACCTTGTTTGATCGGAATTAGGGAGCCTCCACGGGAGCGATAGGGAGCGTCCTAGGGAGCGATTGTGAGCGTCCGAGGGAGCGATAGGGACCGTCCGAAGGAGCGATAGAGACCGTCCGAGTGAGCGATAGGCAGCGTCAGAGGGAGCGATAGGCAGCCTCCACGGGAGAGTCCTGCAGAGCGATAAGGAGCCTTCACGGGAGCGTCCTAGGGAGCGTCCTAGGGAGCGATAGGCAGCGTCAGAGGGAGCGATAGGGACCGTCCGAAGGAGCGATAGAGACCGTCCGAGTGAGCGATAGGGAGCGTCCTATGGAGAGATAGGGAGCGTCCACGGGAGGGACAAGGAGCTTCCTTAAGAGGGACAGGGAACCTCCTCGGGAGCGCTATACCAAGCGTAGTTTTACTTCCATATTTACAGAGTAAATGGAAGTATTGGAATCGTCCAAAAATCGACAATCGGAACGGAGATTCAGAAAAAAATTTTTACGTATACACATTTACATTTGATGAGTTCCTCGTTTTATTGAGTATGCATTTAAGAATGAGAACCAGAGTATATATTTTATAATAATACCTAAAATAAAAATATAGGTAATAATAATAAAATAATAAAAATAATAATAAAAATTTCAATTTTAGAATTGGAATTTTAAACATTTTGGAAAGAGAACCAGATTAGATATTATGTAATAATTACAACTCCAATTTGAAATTAATCGTGTGTCAAATTCCACAGGAGCTTGTCAAACCGTGCATCAAAAAAGCAAAATAGACAAGCTCCTATGGAATTTGACACACGATTAATTTGAATTGGAGTCTGATGATAAAAGCAGGGTGCTTTCGAAACGTCACAAATAAAGGAGAAAGGGAGTGTTTAATTTCGCCGAATTCCGACTCTTGGCAAACGGAATAGTTGTTGTCAATCCCAAATTTCCCATAGAACAATGACCACGATTAGGATATCGCCTAGTTTTGTAATTGTCCAACATTCTAAAAATAGGCTCACGAAAGCGACAAGAGATATTGCCGGTCTGAGTAGGCTGCGTGCATTTGCTCAAAAATCGGTTACGTAAAAGTACCCGGGATCTCGAAGGCAGTGGCGATTGGGGCAATGTCATCGCTTCTACAGTGACATGAATACAGCTATGTAGATATACCAATACGCAGCCGGGTACATCACCATCGTAGTAGAACAATTACCAGTTGTATTGCCATAGAAGGAAACAGAAGATAATGCTTTGACGCAAACGGAAAAAGGTCAGATTGGCGAGCGATGCCGGCCCAACAGCCAGTTGGTATAGATGGCTGTGATCAAATATTGTATTTGATAATTGCGATACCTAACAAATGAAATTAGTTTTATTCTTTCAAATTCGCACGAAGATCCCTTTAAAAAAATTCTAGGCCTCGTAAGAATGATTTGTTTGGTTTTTTAACCAATTGGTAAGGATACAATACACTGACCGGGTTGGGGGAAAAGTCCTAATATTAGTGAATTGTTGAGGATCGACCCGTTATTGAATTTTCGTAGTCAGATAGGGTTAGGGTCTTCAGGGTCCCCTGAAAAACTGCCTCTCTCGCCGAGCATTGGAAAATTTGTATTTTCTTCGTCAGGGCTTGGAGACAGGTCTATTCAGTCTCATTATGACCATTGTCTCCTTTTTGGGGAATAATGTCCATGATTCTGGCCCAATCGCTAAATTTTTGAAGAGAATAATTTAATATTATTATTTAGCATTAATGCATGGCAAACAAAAATGCAATCCTAGCTGATACACCTAGATGATACACTGGCTGCGATTATTGTTCATGTTTGCTTCTTGAAATTTGTTTTTTTTTTTAGTTTTAGGTTTTTGTAAAATTTCTAGCATAATTCTTCAGGAAAAAGGCCAGTTGCATTTTTGTTTGCTATGCAATAATGGTACATAATTATATTCAATTATTCTCTTCAAAAATTTTGCAACAGAACCAGAATCATGGACATAATTTCGCAAAAATCAGACAGTGGTTATAATGTCACTGAATAGACCTGTCTCCCAGCCCTGATGAAGATAATTTAATTTTCGAAAGCTCGGCGAAGGAGACAGGGTTTTTCTGAATACCCTAACCCTGATATCCGACTGAGAAAAAAATACCTAATATCATGATCGCACTTTTTGAGATGAGAACGTCAGCTGATTAGGCCTAAGCCACCCCCTACAGAAAAGAGGGTAAAAATTTATTTTTTTGTATGAACATTTCTAAATTTGACAAATTTATTCCGGCCATACCTATTAGGCAAGAATGTCCTCATCAGCCGTGCTAAGTTGAGTCCAAGGTGCAATTCCGGAAGCACCGGTATGGGGGGGGATGAGGATTTTTGGGTTTTGGGTATACACGCAACTCTACAACTCTGGGGCGGCCTCGCTCCTCAAAAATGCAACTAGCATTTCACCTCCGCAGGGTAGACGATTGTGGCGTAAGGGCAGAGGAACCCTAAAATACTGAAAATTACTGACGGCAAGGGCGAGGCAGATGTCTGCCGGATATGGGACTAGGAACTTTCTAGAGCTAGCTCTAGAAGGATATCATATTACACTCTGTCCATGTGGTAAGAGCACAAAGTCCATAATATGCATCAATAGTATCCATATTATGGTTGCAACTTAAGAACCCGATTTAAGTTCCAGATGAGCGGCATGTAGAAACTCCGGTTTCCTGGTTCCACCACAACTTTGCGGCGTCCTCGTCTCCCAAAAATGCAGTGAAATCAGATTCGATTTTGACGTAATTTTGGGTCTTGGCACTTCATTTTTAGGATGATAGGATGTCAAAAATGTCAAATTTCACTATCAAAGAATGAAAAAAAAAAAAAAAAAATCTGCCATCAACGTTTCAAGACCAGATAAACGCTCAAAACGATAGATTTTTGCGGCCGATAAAAATAAAATACCTACTAAAAGCGCCAATATTTCGGAAGTACTGCGAGTAATCGGAATTCCGGCTCAACCTCCGATCCGATGGAAATCACTGAAGGCAGGGTTGTTCCAAAGGCAAGAAAATCTGACGTCGATTTTTTAAATAAAAATATATTAATATTTTTATCTACTTATATCTACAAACATATAAGTGAATTAGCCAATTTTTCGAAAGTACTTAGGCCTAGACAATTTAGAGCTGTTATATACACCACGTTGGGACTTCGTAAGACGAGTAGAGCTCCAAGCGCAACTCCACAGACCCAGAACAGACGTCTGAGGGGATAACTGCGAATATTACCAATATTCAGATAAGGGAGGAGAGGGGAGGGGGGCAGGTAAGGCAGACAGGGCCTGTAACCATAAATCTAAACGAAACAATAATTTATATCAGTCTGTCGGTTGCGTTGGATGAAAACTATAAGCAGATGACCTCGGTTAATTGTTCATTTAACCATTTAAGCATACATGAGATCAATTGGGAAATGACAGGAATTTCCTCTCTGGCAGGATTCGAACCTGCACCTCCTGGCAGGCGCCTCGACCCATACGGCCACGGATGATACATTGCCTTGGAGAAACGTTTCGCCATTCCACTTTTCCGTATTTTCTGATGATCAATCTACGTACTATCTATTACCTACTGGTTAATCGGCACTATCAGCAGTACCATCCGATTATTAGAAAAGACAGAAAACGGCAAATTTTTCCTCAATGTGTCACCCGAGTGAACCTCCCAGACAGTCTGATCCCAGGGTCTTGGTGGCCCAAGGGTCGTTGAGGTACTGCCAGGAGGTGCAGGTTCGAGTCCTGCCGGAGAGGAAACTTTCGCTGTTTCCCACTCGATCTCATTTAATAACTGATTAAAGGAAGGAGTGAAAACCCCGAGATTTACTCCAATAACAACTTGACGGGTAGCAATCTCAATCGAGGCCGATAGGTTAATATCGAACGATTATAATGTAAGCAGTTGTGCCAATCGGATTTCAAGGTGCCCACGTGGGAAAATCGGATTAACATTTTATAGAAACAATAGGCTAGGTCAATGCCGAATTCCGAAACGTATTCAGCGACATAGTTCGTCGACTATTGAAAGGAAAGTGTTATGCCGACTGGTTAACTATTACGTAGTAACTGCGCATTAACTCATTTTGAAGCGAGCCCCTCACCTTACCCCACCTCATACCTCGCCATTTCAGGAGATAATATATTGAATTTAAATTTTTATTTCCGAATACTAGTTAGGTAGGTATCCATTGTCATTAACAATTTCTGGTTACCACTCTTCAGATAACGGGGAATTGAATAACTCAACAACAACCTCGCCAAAAAATTAATGTAGGGATTTTAGATTCAAAGCAGTTAAAAAGTGAACTTTGAATAATAAAAAAATGGTCTTTCCCAACGGGAATTTGAATTATTGGGCTTGCACTTCATAATTTTCACCGTAGTCCCCTCCTATGTAAAAAAACGCCATTTTCTCCACGCTTTCTCTCCAAGGAGCGCATTTGAAGCTCTACTTGTACTAATAAAAAATACACGTAATCCATAGCTTTTAAGACACCGGAAATGTTATTTTTATAGTCAAGAATTAGGAGCGTGCGTTCGACATGACCATGCGTCGGTCGGGCAGGTATTGGTAATAATTATTTCACGTAGTTACAGCATCCATAATTGAAAATGTAAGTGTTCCAATAGTATACGTATTAATTTTTTTTGGAACCAATTCGCTGAGCATAAACGACCTCTGATAAGAACAGGTATTGTGTCGTTACGTTAATAGAGTGAACATAATAAGATTTTATATCGCAGGTTAGTAGCTAAAATTAAGCTCTTATTGTAGGTATTCACCCCTTAAAGATAACGTTTACAATTTGCTTGGAATTTCGCTCGTCTACAGTCGGCGAGGGAGGACTTGATAATGATAATGATAAGAGCGGAAAGATTTTTCGAGTCGATATTTTCACCAATGCGCATCTCCAGTCAACCAGTCAACACGCGTTGGTGAACAAAAAAATTTTCCCTCGTCGCAGGCATTTGTCTCAACCAATGACAGACATAAATTTTTTTTTTTTGAAAAATGGGAGAAGAAATAATGATCTGAACTCCTCAGCTGAGGGCCGCTTTATCAAAAGTCGATTATCCTAAAATCAGCCAATCTCTAAGCCATTGATTCTGAGGTGATTTTTGGCTGGTGATTTTTGGATAACCGGCTAATGATAATGCGGCTCCGAGTGTCTATCTACAAATCGAATACCTGTCAAAATTGGATGTTAACTCAACGGCAACGTTCATCAAAATCCAAATGATCTGAGGAGATTAAAAATCAGTAATTATAGTCTGTCTGCGATAACTGGAATACGTAGGAGTTGGTACTTGGTGGCAGTGAAGCGAAATAAGAAGCGGGGAAAGTTTCCCGTTTTCCTGCAGTTTCCCTCAAACGTCCATGTGCATGCATGCCCCTCCCCCCCCCACCTACACACACATGCACCCACACGCACATATACACACGCGTGGGAGCGAGTGAAGAATCTCGATTGTAAGAAAGGGAGAACCAGTTTTGCCAACAGAACCACCGAATTTCCCTGCTTTTCCAACACGAGTGGCTTCAATTTGATTTTTCGCCACCAGGCGCTGACTTCTACGTACTCTTTCCAACGCAGACAGACTAAAGTGGATTTAAATCGATTAAGAGAAATGTTAACCACGGGGAAAAGAACTTTCAAGCGGGTGATGTTGATTTCTATGGCGAAAAATTGTTCAAACGGAGGTAAATTCAGCGCGATCCAACGCGGTTTCAATAGTCGCAAATGCCGCCGCAAAATAAACCGATATTGTCAGCATTTCAGACTTGAAACGAGAAAGGGAGTCGTTGCGGGAAAAACGTACATTTCCATCGAAGGGTCTAAATTGTCGTAAAGCGTAATAGTATCAAATGAATCCTCTTACTAAAACTGTGGCCCCTGTTTGCCGCACGCAACAAAGTTACGCCTCGCCAACTTTACAATTAGGGGATTTACAGAATTTCGAGTAAATCCGTTAAAAATAAGTCTATAGTATTTGTACACACTTCACCAACGTTCAAAACGATTGCAGATTAAATATTAAATACAAAATACGATAAAACGGGTTTCAATATACATAAAGTCCGGAGAACTTTTTCCTCTCTCCACGAAAGCCAAATTCGAATGGAACGTGCGGATATGTCAATTAAAGATAGAACAGATTAATACCCAATATAACAATAATTTCAAACCTTGCCGATTGAAAAAACGTTTGATCGTATCGGGGGGGAATCACTTCCTCAAAGGAACAATGTCTAGTCACATGTATGTTCACGAGATATAAATAATTTTCTATTAATATATTATGTTTTTGATTGCTAAACACAACGAGTCGGAAGAAGGAAGAACGACGATGTTCGCCAGCTTGATATTGTATCAGCAACAAATTAAACGTTCGATTAAGGGCGCGAATAAATCGGTAGAAAACGCATCACGTTTTTTGATTTAGAGTCGATGATTTGCATCTAGACGGTTTCCGAGAAATGGTACGAACGGCAGAGGTGATAAAATTGATAAGAAAAGTGCACACTATAGATAGGGCGCATCGCATTGCAAAAATTTTGTCAAGCATGTTGCAAACATCGGCATTTTGAAATGAGCTCGACACTGTATTGCTGTAGTATAAGTTGTCTCTTTCCGTACTATTGCTATGGCATAGCCGCAATGTCAAAATCGAGATAACTCCATGGATAATGAATAGGTAAATACCTAAAAATAATAATAGCTTGATCATTTTTACCTAAAAAGGTGTCAAAAGACAACAAAAAACTTGGGCCATCGCGCAAGTTTTTTGTTGTTTGTTTTTGTTGTTGTTATTGGCCCAAAAAGCATTTTAAGCTAACCATGGGGAATCATTAAAACACCAACAAGTAATCTCGACTTGTTACTATGGCAATACTATGTCGATTCCATATCAATAAGATATTGATGACGCTGAGGTTTGTGAATGTTTTTTGTTTATGTTGTTGCGCACACCACAGTCGTATACACCTCAATGGCAATGATTGCGATGCGCCCCGTATTTAGCGTGGGGTTACCATTAGAAGGTAAAAGTTTGGGTACAATTACGAATTTGCCTTTGCGTACCAGGATGTTAAAACAGTTACCGAATAATTCATGCGACCTCTTCGCAGATCGGTGGTCTCGAAAATGTACGATGTATACGCAAATACATAAAAAAAAGAGCAAGCAATTTTTATTAGCAAAAACACAATGCAGACGCAGAGCAAGAATCAAGAATAGAATGCTTCTTCACGTAAACAAAAGCAGTTGCCATGTACAAGCCTTCTTAGCAACCAACATGTGGGCGCTTCACGGAGGCGCCTTGATAGAAGTTCCTTACTACCAAAGTGAAGGCAGCGCGGGCGGAGGTAAACAAATGAATGGAAGCGATGACATGCCGGCCGCCTTGAACTCTTCAGTTCAATGAAGATCAATCTTGGGGAAGTTCTTAGGTGAAATTTTCAATTGGTAGGAGGCAAACTCTGGAGATGGATCGCTTGTAGATCCCGGCTGACGTTTTGATCGTAGCGACTCTCACGCTTCCATCAGGCCCTGGATGGACGTCTATAATCCTTCCTAACGGCCATTTCAAAGGTGGTAAATGCTCTTCCTTGAGGAGTACCAACTGCCCGAGCTGCAAGTTTTCTTCTTCTTTCTTCCATTTCGTCCGAGATTGTAGAATGGACAGGTATTCTTTTGACCATCTTGACCAAAACTGTTGCAGCATGAATTCCACTCTGTGCCACCGCTTCAAGGTTGATACTTTCGAGTCCAAAATATCAGGTTGTGGGATGGCTGTTAGGACATCACCAATCAGAAAGTGCCCAGGCGTGAGTGGAGACAGATCGTTTGGGTCACTGCTGAGTGGGCAAAGAGGCCTGGAATTTAAGCAACTCTCGATCATGGCTGTCACTGTAGTCATCTCCTCGAACGTCAACATGGCTTGGCCCAAGATTCTCTTGAAGTGGTATTTGAATGCCTTGACGCCAGCTTCCCAAAGGCCGCCAAAGTTTGGGGAACGTGGTGGTATAAACGACCATTCAATATTTTCTCCTGACAGGTAGTTTTTCATTTCGTCGCTCTGCGATGCGTTGAGGAAAAGTCTGTGAAGTTCTCGCTGGGCTCCGACGAAGTTTCCCCCGTTGTCAGAAAACATCTTCCTGGCCTTCCCACGACGAGCAAAAAACCTCTTCAAAGCTCCCAAAAATGCAGGCGTCGAAAGATCTGATACCAGTTCTAAATGGATGGCCTTTGTAGCAAAACATACAAACAACGCTACATAAGCATTTTCGGCCTTTGAATTTCTTCTGTTGCTGGTTTTAACAAGAATTGGTCCACAAAAATCAACTCCTGTGTTGAGGAATGCTCTTGATGGCTGCACTCTCTCTTTGGGCAACTCTCCCATGATTTGAGCAGCTGGTTTAGGCTTTGCCTTGAAGCAACGAACGCATGAGTGCACTATTTTGCGGCAGAGATTTCTACCATTGAGTGGCCAGTATTTTAGCCTTGTAGCAGAAAGTAATAGCTGTGGAGCTCCATGCAAGCTTTTGACATGCACCCATTCAATTATCAGGCGAGTGACATGATGATCACGGGGAAGAAGAATTGGGTGACGTTGGTCGTATGGAATAGAAGCTTCTCTCAATCTTCCGCCGACTCTCAGCAACGCATCATTTCCAAGGAACGGTGCCAAACTGAGTAATTTACTCCCTTTTGATACTGGCGAATTTTGTTGAAGCTCCTCAATCTCCTTTCCAAATCCTTCTTCCTGCACAAGCCCTAGTATAACTCTTTCAGCCTTTGTCCATTCGTCAGTAGTTATCGGACCAAGCGCCTTATCACGTTTAGACGCGTTGTTGATAAATCGAAAGACGTAAGCAGTGGTTCGCACGAGTTTCGTGAAAGAAGAAAAGCGCTCCCATTTAATCAGCGGATCAAATTTTTTGGTGTGTAAGGCGATAGCAAATTTTCTCTCAGAAACATCCACCGCAGCAGTCCCGGGTGCCTTAGGCCACCTTGAGTCTTCAAACGACAGCCACTCAGGGCCATGCCACCAAAGCGAGTTATCTATGAGCTCTTTAGCAGAAACGCCCCTGGAAATCAAATCCGCCGGATTTTGAGCTGATTCCACATGGTGCCACTCACATCGTGAGGTAAGTGCTTGAATTTCGCTGACCCTGTTGGCCACAAAGGTCTTCCATTTCGACGAGGGAGATTTGATCCAGCTCAGCACGATGGTGGAATCTGACCATAGTGTGAATCGTGTGAAGTTAAGGGTAATGGACTCTAGCACCTTTTTTGCCAATTTGGCCAGCAGCAATGCTCCGCAAAGCTCCAAACGCGGTAGGCTGGTCTTCTTCAAGGGGGCTACTCTTGATTTTGCACAGAGTAGATTAACCACACCATCGTGATCATTTTCAATGGTTTTCACATATATAGCCGCACCATACGCTCGTTCTGAACTGTCACAAAACCCATGCAATTCCATTGCGCCAGTGAGATTAGATCGAACTAATCTGGGAATGCTGAGGTTTTTCAAGTTCATCAATTCATCCCTGTAGGACACCCACTGCGACTCCTCTTCTCCTGTTAACTTTGTGTCCCAATCAATTTTCGTGGACCATAATTGTTGGAGGAATATTTTTGCTTTGACTATGACAGGTCCCGCTAGTCCTAGAGGATCGAATAGCCTCAGAGCTTCAGAAAGAATTGCTCGTTTAGTGAAACCTTGTTTTTTCTCCAATTCAATTGAAAATTTGAAACTGTCCTCGTCAGGGTTCCACCAAAGTCCGAGTGTTTTAATTATATTATCTGCGCTGCTCGGCACGTATTTGCCTTCCCTTTTTTCTCTAGGGATGCTTGATATCAACGTTTCACTATTAGCACACCATTTGTGCAACTCAAAGCCTGCACTCCTCAAAATATCATCCACTTGCTCTTGTATCTTCATCAGTCTTTTTTCATCGTCGTCTCCTCTAATGTAGTCATCAACATAGAAATCTTCCAAAATAGATGTTGCTGCTTCTGGGTAGATATGTTCAGCCTCAACAGCCAGTTGGCGCAAACATTTGATGGCTAAATAGGAGGCAGGTGCCGTGCCATAGGTGACCGTGGTCAACGCGAATTTCTGCAAAGGTTGGTCTGGGTCGTCCCTCCAAAATATAATTTGCAGATATTTATCCTCTTCACTGACTGAAATTTGACGGTACATCTTGACGATGTCAGCCGTAACCACGAACTTGTGTTGTCTGAACTTGAGGATTTGAGTGAATAAATCTGCTTGTAGGGTGGGGCCAACTAAAAGCGTCTCGTTAAGCGACAATCCAGAAGTAGATTTAACTGAAGCATCGAAAACTACTCGTAACTTCGTGGTTGAGCTATGATAATTTACGACGCAATGATGGGGTAGATAGAAGGTCTTCATGTCTTTTAAGTCTTGATTATCAATTGGCTTCATATGGCCCAGGGCCAAATACTCATGCATGAAGGCTGTGTATTCCTCTTTAAGTTTCGCGTTCTTGGCAAGTCTTTTCTCCAAATTGTAAAATCTGCAAAGTGCGATTCTCTCTGAGTCTCCCAATTTAGAAAAGAAATTTTGCTTTGGGAGTGATACAACGAATCTCCCGAACGAATCACGATGAGTTGTGCTTTGGAAGTTTTGCTCACAAATTTGCTCTGAAGGAGATAAGGCTTTGTCTTGTGTGAGCTCTTCTATCTCCCAGAATCGTTGAAGTTGCTCGTCGACTGTACAGCTGCACATTGTGATGGAGTGAGTGGGCTCAATCATCTCAACTTGGCCACCGATAACCCAGCCAAAAGATGTAAGTTGTAAGGTTGGTAAGCCCCTTCCCAGTTCAAAACGTTGATTTTTCAAAATTTTGAAGAAATGCTCAGCACCGAGCAGCATATCTATCGATCCCGGTTGGAAAAACGTCGGGTCGGCCATGAAATACTCAGCCGGAATTTTCCATTTTGTCTTGTCAATCGATATTTCTGGAATCGGAAGGGTAATTTGAGGAATAACCAAACATTCCATGTTAAATTCAAATGGCTCAAAGAGAGAACGAACATTGCAGTTTACTCTACTCAAAGGGGCTGTAGAAACTCCCCCTAAGCCGCTGACTGTAATCTTAGTGCTTTTGGGTGTCAAATCAAGTTCAAGGGCAATTTTTTCACTCAGAAAGTTGGATTGTGATCCTGAGTCAAGCAAAACCCTACACGCAATCGCCTTCCCACGCTGGTTCACGACATGGATAATTGCAGTAGACAGCAGTACTAGGGACCTTGATACAGGTGTGTCCATCAACTTTGACGTCATGGAAACAATTGGAAGGTCCTCCCCTGGATGCTGTCCCGCATTATCGTGCAAAAGTGTGTTGTGGGGTTCGGCGCAACGTCGGCATTTAAGACCAGTGCAGGATTCAACTTTGTGACCTTTTCGCAAGCAATTTTCGCATATGTCAAGCGTTTTCACAACCGCTCGCCGATCCTGTATGTTGAGTTGTCTGAACAATGTGCAAAAAAATAATTTGTGGGGGTTTTGGCAGTACTCGCACGTCATATTAGCTGTTTGTGAAACAGCCAAGCTCTGATACTTTGAGTTGTCACGAACATGGAAAATCTTTTCTCTTTGTGGAAATCCTACTCGAGGGTTGTCACGATAGCTGGCTGGTTTGTCTTCATCTAGGATTTCACATTCGTCCACCCTTTTCTGAAGGAAACTCATCAACTGCGCGTATGTCGGGAGTTCGTTTTTCTCACCTAATTGTTCCCATCGCTGCCGAGTCGAAAAATCAAGTTTTCGCGCAATAATATGAACAAGAAGTGCGTCCCATTGATCAGTTGGGAGCCCCAAACTTTTCAGTGACCTCAGGTGAGATGATGTCGAATTAATGAGATGTTGAAGTTTTTTCGGATGCACACGGTCTACCTTTTCGGCGTCAAGAATCTCACGGATGTGCTTACCCACAATTCTTCGTTTATTGTGGAACCGATCTTCTAGAGCTTGCCACGCAAGAGGATAGTTCTCTGCAGTAACTTCCATGGCTCTGATGACAAGAGCCGCTTCCCCCTCCAGAGCACGAACCAAATATCGAAATTTTTGAACCATAGGCAAGTCAGCTCGATTCTCAATAAGGGACTTAAATTCTTCCCTAAACGAACAAAATTCTTCCCACTTTCCATCAAAGGTTGGAAGGTTGATTTTTGGGAGGTTGACGACGGTGTCATGGGTAGTGGCTACCTCGCGCGCAGAATAAGACGAAACGTTATCCGAGCGTCCCGATTTGCAAGCAATTATGGATTTTGCCTTACTAATCTGAAGCGCGAAATCGTCTTCGAATTTAATTCTCTCATTGTCCTCTGCCGCGCGAACGTTATCATCCTCGTCGAGAACAGCTAATTCAATCTCAGTCTGGACAGTATCAAATGAATTCCACACTGGTTCGATTTTTTCAAATTTTACTTGCAGGAGAGTTACATCATCGTTGTCCAAGTCAAAATTTTCAACGAATGTCTTGAATCGGGTTAACGAGGCCTTGTGTTGACCCCTTGTGAATCGGAGTTTTTTCAGTGTTTGTTCAAAAGCCATCTCATTTACTTAAATACACCAGTTGGGTAAGAAGAAGAAGCGATCGACGGACTTGTTGACAAGACGATCGGAGGAAAATGATAATAACTCAAAATGGATCTCAAATTGTTACCATGTATCCGATGTTTCACGGACGTGATGGCGCAGAAACAAACGCTTAGAAATCGCTGGCGATCTTCAAAACTCTGCAACCGAACTTACACGCAACTACCGCGCGAATTGACGCAACACCAATAGGAGTTCACTGGTTTAGCTTTAATGACCGAAGGACCATTTTTATGTATACGCAAATACATAAAAAAAAGAGCAAGCAATTTTTATTAGCAAAAACAATGCAGACGCAGAGCAAGAGCAAGAATAGAATGTTTCTTCACATAAACAAAGCAGTTGCCATGCACAAGCCTTCTTAGCAACCAACATGTGAGCGCTTCACGGAGGCGCCTCGATAGAAGTTCGCCACTACCAAAGTGAAGGCAGCGCGGGCGGAGGTAAACAAATGAATGGAAGCGATGACATACGATGCATGTCAAAAACGTGATGCGCTTTCTTTGAATCAAGCTTTCAACATTTTCAACAAAATCGGTAAATCATCCTCACAAAATGGGGTCACATCTCATCGTTTTGGTGCTTGGAAATGGTCTACAGCTGAACACCTTGACCGAAATCAAATCAATTAACATTGGAACGGTTAATTGTAATTAAAAGTAGGTAGCTTAGATGTACGGGTAAACTGTTACGAATAGATCAAGTTTGATTTGTTAGTCCAGCCCGAGTGCTTTCTGAATTGAAACTACGCTACATAAATAGGTACAAAAAGTTTAAACGAAAAGCGAAAATACGGTTACAAAAATGGCTTTTACTACCATTCGAATCGAAAAATGCAAAACCATTAGATATAATTTGGATGGTCGGTACCCGGTGCTTAATCCATGCAATTCTGCCAGTATGAATACATCGAACTATTTCATTCGATAACTTATATATACAAATCTGTACTAAACATATCCTAAAATCCCCATAAAAATAATAGTGTTTAAAATAAAGTGAATATAAGGGTGTTGTGCTGTAGTCTAAATAAAAAAATTACTTTTTTTCAAGTTTTTTTTTCCTGTGCAAGGGTAACTTCATCAACCAAAAAAAAAATTCGCAGTTTCACCATGCTAGAAAGGAGCGGATGATAGGTACTTGGAGATTTACGGTAGAATACAGGGGAACTGTTAATGAGTTGACAACTTTGAACGATTTGGAAGCAAGACAACTCCATGGCACCACATAACGAAACCCCAATTGGCGGGAATTTCTCCTTACGGAGGCAGCTTGCTTGCGATAACGATTGACTTACCCGACAAAATGGTGGTTTCATGAATCGCAAACTTGAACAATTTTTGCACGCATGAAAGGATCGTAGGATGAAGAATTGTTGTAAGTTAATTTATTATATGAAGAGCTTGGGAGGCATTGCGGCAAAAATCGAGAAAAGCCAAAAGTACATGATCTTTGTTTGGAAAAATTCGAATTATCGAAGCCCCGAGAGCGCAAAGGGCCGATCAGAATGTGAAGGATTCACAATAGAATAGAGGTTCGTTCTCAGTGCGAGTTCTTAAGGTTTGGAACGGTTCTGCGCATGCGTAGTCGAGTTTTGTTGTTCGCAATGGCAGAATGCCCAGTTTGGAACTCAAGGAATTGCTTACGCAGAACCCAGTTCTGACGATTCCACATTTTTTTTTAACTGGAATGGGAGGACCGTACTACCGCATAAACAACAACAACAACAAAAAAATTTCAAGCAGAAGCGTAAACTGGTAAACAAAAATGATACGCCATGGAAATAATTCCCAGACGATGTTCTGCGTTCCAAAATCGTTCGCAGTGCAGAAAGTGGCACCACAAGTTCCACATTTTTAAAACGGGATTTTTCCTCGCGATCTCTTGAATTCGAGAACTGAGAACGAACCTTCGAATTGTTTGTCGCGAGGTAAAAAAATGTAATTCTGTGATTGGCCAATGAACGTTCAGTCTAACGTTTCCAAGACTCAGCCGTCTCTGCCACCCTCACATGCAGATTGGCCCTTTGCGCTCTCGGGTGCCAATACGCAAAGATCCGTGGCAATACGAGAAAGAACCTGCGCCAATATGTAAAAGAATGCTGTGTTCGCGTGTTTGACCTCCTCATTGCCACTGGGAACCCAAACATGCGATCGAAATTCTGGCATGACAATTGGATTCAGCTTATCGAAGGTTTGTGCTCCAAGTGAGTTCTGCCAGTTTCATACGTTTCTGCGCATGCACAGCACAGTTTTGCCAAGGCTTTATATGTCCTATTATTCCATGGTAAAATTGCAAATGCGTAGAACCGCTCCGAACTGGCAGAACTGGGCGTACCAACCTCAAATTTTGCTGTACTCTCTCCAATTGACAGATAAGGTAAATTTGCGTTTCGACAGTTCAAAAGGGTTCAGCGCATGCACGAACCATATAGAACTCTGCACAGCTGGACTGCGCATGCGCAGAACTGGCGTAGCGCTGAGAACAAACCTATAAATGCATTGATGCGAGTGAAAATTGTGCGATAACTTTACAGCAGCTGCCTCCACTGGAGAAAATAGACAAACGGTCTTGGTCTGAACGCTAGGACAATCCCAAATTCTGAGATCAATACGAAAGTAAGGATTTCAATACCAGAAAGTGCGCGCATGGAAAATCGGTGGCATCATGCGCAAACCTGAGGAATACCAGTGATTTCAATGCAATGTATTACCCTGGGGCTACTAGTTTTATAGAGTTAAATAAAAAAAAGTACTTAAATATGATACTGAACGGTTCGCGAAAATACCGAGGTCAATAACCCGCCGAGCCTCAACTGCCAACCGAGACTGATTTCGTCAAGTTGATCAATTCTTAAGTTAAATCAACGATTTTTATCGCTAGTCTGAAATAGCCTCAGGTAAACCTGAATGAACATTTCTGCCGTCTGATAAGGGAGATAAGACGGATTTAGTGTCGAATGGCAGATATAGACATAATAATTATGTCAAGTAAAGGTTTCTGTGCGCTTTTTAATGGTGAGTAGTGCCTCATTCTTGTATTCTTAATACAATTTTTACAATTGTCGAAAGAATACAGTATTGTTTCCATGAAATAATGGACACTGACATTCGGTTGATACTTGTTTGTTGTTCCCTTTATCTTATCAAGCTGCCAGAACGAATGAGACAAATAACTAGCAGTCTTGTAATACCCTTTTGATTATCCAGTAATAAAATATTCAGGGAATACATTACATTCGAAATCCGATAAATTCCATGTCACGCTGCAACACGCTAAATTCCCCCATTTTCAAATATTCGATATCCGCTGATATTCGCGTAGTAGATTGGAAAAACTAAACTTCGACTATGTCAAAAGAGAAATGTGCCCGATGGGAATTATTGATAACGATGAATAAGGTACAACAAAAAATAAATCGAAGGGTAGAAAATCATACATAACATAAAAAGAGGGAGGGGAAACTCACAGACGAGTTAACAATCCGATCGCATTACGTCGCTATCATAATAATAATTATTATCGTCAATGCTTATACTGCTTCTTTTCACTCAATAACACAATATCTTTTGATCTTCCATTAATAGTTGTCCCAACGTTTTCTCGTATAAAGACAATGATCTACGCAGTATCAAATGTAAAAAACACTGTGTGCAATTGTGGGAAATTTCGGTTTCTGTCGCATTTTTTTTTTCTTACGTTTTCCGCATTTTTTTTTCCGACGATAATTTGTTTTGTTCTAAAAAAATACACGGTCGATACTTACGATAGAGTGAAGGCAATGTTGGCACAGGTAAAGGAAGCGATCTTGGCGGGAGGGACAGCCGGCCGCGTTCTGCCGCTTGCGCTGTTTCTCGTTAAGTTGCTGTTGCTGCTGCTATGACGGGCTGCTGCAATTGCTGATGTGGTGATTGTTGTGATTCGCCGTCGTCATAGCATTCCCCGACGGTATGACCAACGAATTGCTCGGACTCGAGTTGTTCGTGAGGTTGTACGGGTGGTTTGAGTTGCAAAGCGTCGTGTACACGTTTTCAGCTTTGCTCAGGTTCTCGAAAAATGGGATCAGGTCCAGCATTTCGGTATCGGTCATGTCATCGAACCACGATGCAACTGGCACCTGAAACGTGAAGGAGCATTTAGCAAAGCGGGGAATTACGGCAAATTATGGAACCTCAAAATCCGATGATTAAATTGAAATAGGGTTCCGTTTTCTGGTGTAGGTTCTCGCGACTTACCTACTCAACTGATAACTGAAAACCTCAATCATCAATATGAAAATTAACCAAAAAAATTTGCTGTAAATCAGAATTCATCACTTATCGACAGCCTTGAGACCTATTCTGTATGAAATCTGTGCCATTGCTATGTCATCAATATCTTTTGAGTCGAGTCAGGACCGTGCGCGTACCTAAATAAATTTGTCCGGGCAATCCGATCGGAAAAGGTTAAGTGGTCCAATTTGGCATAATGAGGAACATGCATGAAAAAAAATAAACTGTTTTTTCGCCATAATATTCCTTGTTAGGCTTCGAAAATGGTGTTATGGTGGATGATGGTTCGGAAAAAAGGTAATTAAAAGAGGAGGGAGGCTTAGTGAGAATAGCAGATTTGAAGTCGAGCGGGAAAATGGCCAGCCGCAAGGTTACACAAAGTTACACAGTGCGATGTCATCTTCCCGTGAACACCAGTGCAACCTCATCCGAGTTCATGTGTGTATGCTGTGATAGGACGGAGATAACGGATTTTTTGCCGTTACGTTAAGAAACTACGTGCAGTCGCGTCCGCACAGTGACGTCATACGGTTAACCGCCACATTCAAAAGGGCACTTTTCATTAGCGTTTTTCACCCGGAAAAATGTTGTTTTTCCGTTGTAGACCATCACTACATCATTTTCGCATCCTAAACAGCATCATTCTGGCGGAAAAAATGGATTTCGTTTTTCATGCATGTTCCTCATTAGGGTATATTTTTGAAAAAACCCAAAAACTCAATTTTGAAGGTGATGCCGTGGGTTTAGAATTTTTAGAGTATTTTTTCCGGGTTCCTCGATTGATTTACCATAGGATAAGAGGTTTTTCGGCAATTTTTTGTTTTTTTATCGTTTTGGCTTGAATTTTTTTGACGCGATTTCTCCTTTTTCGCGTTTTTGCCGATTTGAGGGAGTTCAACTGAACCGATTTTGAATGATTTTGAGCTTGTTGGGTTCCTTGAAGGTTTTTACACCTTTTTCACTCCCTATGAGTCAAAATTAGTTGGGTTTTGGTGATAGACAACTGGTTTAAATAAGTTTTGACCTAAAAAAATATTTTTTTGGCCCTCCAAAAAAAGTTTTATTATTCCAAAAAAATATTTTTGAGTAGGTTTTGGGTAAGTACATGACACAAAAAATTGGCAATTTTCTACGACTCTCCCGGACTGAGAAATATGCAAAACACCTATTTCACAAAAAAATCCAAAGTATAGGAAAAATTTCAAAAAAATGATGGATTCAACTTTGGGGTTTTTTGGCGCGAATCTTTAGATTTCAACTGAGAAACATGAAATTTGGCGTTTTTCAAGATTTTGGTCAAAAGTTCAATTTTGGGGGAGTGATAAGGCCAAAATCTGGTTTTTTCGCAGTTTTCTTGGTTTTAATACCAATGTACCTATGGGTTTAAGGCAAAAACGTGATGGAGAAGAAAATTTCGGGTGTTAAATTCCTTATCTCTCCTTTCATTAAATCTTGGTTCTCACGGACATATTTCGTCAATTTCACTTACCGCATTGTCTGGATGGAATATGTAGGAAGCAGGAGAATTGTCAACAATAACCACCTTCTGGAGGTCCCGTCCAAGTTTGTTAAGATCCTTAACGTAGTTACCTCGATGAAAGACACAAGACTCTCGAAACAGACGACATCTAAACACCCCCCATTGGTCCAAAAGATCTGCAACTGGGTCTGCGTACTGTGGAAAATGAAAAAAAAACCAGTCAGCACCGCCGGAGGTAATGAAACCACATAAAGATTAGAATCAAAAGAGGAAGGGAGTAAACAGCGTTTCTACACGGCCAAATCCTGACTATTTTACAACCAAAATGAAAAAAAAAGTACTTTCCCCCACAACTGTCAACTCTGAATCACTATAAACAAAGGCCGCCTGTTCAGGCGCAATCGCAATGTTTCACCGAAAATTGTGGGCAACATTTACGGAGATTCGTAATTTTTACCTGCCATCAACTGGGACAAAAACAGAGAATTTTTCAAAGAACATTGGTTAAAAAACTCAACTAATTAATTACCTTAGCTAAGCTAGCAGTAAATAAAATACACTCGTAGAGTTCTCCCATTCTCTGGAGAAACTCGTCAACGTAAGGCCTCTTCAACACGTACACTTGATGTACAGTTCCGTCTATTTCAACTGGAACCACGAAATCCGCATTGTTGATGGGCTGTAAACGAAAGGAACTGCGTCAAAAAATTATTTACGGGAAATTATATTTAATAATTCTTGCAAAAAGTTCGATTTGGCAACATAACCTTTGCAACCTTAACTGAAAAATTTCGCGGGTTTCGGAAGAACTAAAATTTCTGACCAAAATTTGGTCAGTCGTTCAGCATGCAACAGAGATTAACTCGATTTTTGAACTTTTCAGGAAATCCAAAAAACTGCTATCCATGAAAATTTAGTTAGATTCGCGCTTGAAAATTGAGTAAAAATGTAACGAAAAGTTGGATGATAAAAAGAGGAGGCCCAACCAACGTGAGAGCTTAATCCATGAAGTACTTACCTTGAACGAACTGTGCACAAGGGTCTCGTCCAAGTCGATGACCAAGCACTTTTTGTGCATATCCTGATGTCGAACGGGGGGCAGGAGGTACCGGCCAGGGGAGCCGGTGTTAAACGTCGGTTCGACAAGACCTTTCGACGAATTGGACGCCTTGGATGGATCGCCGCCGCCGAAACAGCATAGCAGCGTCCGGAGTATACCGCGTCTTCCTTTTTTCCCATCTGTAACTAAGGTGCGGACTCGATTTGAAAACCAGTGGAGCGCAGATAATACAAAATACTTTCATACTTTGAAACGTAAATTTTTGACCCAATTTCAATATATTTTGACTAGTTTTGAGCCTGTTTGGGTCGAAAATATCAAAAAATTCGCAATCCAAGTTTTAAAATCGCGCCTAAAATCAAAATAAGTCAAATTATCAAAGCATGAAAAATGTCCACTTTTGCAAGGTAAAATAGACATTTAAAGACGCTCGAATCGGTTCATTTCAGAGTCCAAAAAAAAATAAAATGGAAAACACTAAAAGTGCTAATGTATCGGAAGTACTGTGAGCTATCCACATTCCAATTTAACAGGGCGTCAGGTCTTGCCGAGACAAACATTTCAGAACAAGAAATTTGAAAAAAGGTTGAGAATTGAGGGAGATATGGCAATTTTTGTAATCGACCACTAACAGACAGACGGTCACGCACTCATTTAGGAAGTGGTTCTGAGAAAAAGTGTATAAGTTAACATTTTTCCAGAACTACCGTTCCGGCTGTTGATTTTAGGATGATTACAATACTTCCAGTTACTCTGTAAATATGGAAGTAAAAATATGCAAAGCTAAAAATGAAGATGGTTCGCTCCTTCAGAATTCCTGAGATTGATTTCCTGTTTTTTAAGGTAACTGTGGCAGCAACGGCCATAAAATCGAAAATACGAAAAGCCTTATTCTGTTTTGGCCATTAAAACAAAGCTGAGACTCGCTGATGTAAAACAAAAATCACAGATTAGTTGGGGAGCAGCTAATACGAAGAAAATTTTATCCCGATGTCCACAGGTGTTAAGATAAGGCACTTGACCTGTCATTCACTTTCAACAATTTTTCAACGATAATATTGAAAAGGCTGACGAACCGATAAAAATGAAACAAGACTATTGAATTAGGAAAGGCAAGAGCTCAGAAGTAAAACAAACGAGCGACACGGGTCAAATTACACTTCAATAAGATTAAGATTCGCCTCCTTCCAAAAGTAGAATGTCCCTATCCGAATAAGAATTGGTAGCGGCGATGAGGACAGGTCAAATTGTATGGCCCACCTAGAATGGGCCATAAAATGAACATTGTTCCAGTTAATTTGTGACTGAAACTTATCCAAAATGTTCAAAAATTGGAAAATTTTGAAAAAAGTTGGAGGACAACCTCCTTTTTGTGACACTCACTGGGTTACTACAAAGATTTGTTAATTATTAAGCACTCTACTATTTCATCGGTCAAATTAGGTATGTCTCTTCTATCTGGAGATAGGGTTGGCAGACCCTAATTTAAACTTTCCGTTTCCGCAAATCTTGGTCAGCCCTTTCCAGGAAAATCAACCATATAATATGCCATAACATGGTATATAATATTATTATGGTATGGAATGATATTATTATGGTGTATCACCCATATAATATAGGTACCATATCACTCACCAAATCACCCATATAATATACCTACCATATTATGGTCGCTGAAACCTACGGTATCTGATGTCAAATTAATTTCACAATGAAAAATATTACCTAGAAAATCAAAAAATGAAATGACACGCGCACGCCGGATTTACGCCTGTGCCCGGAATTTTTTATTGCTTGCTATTTTTATTGGAATTTTTAATGCTAGTTTAGCATTAAAATTTTCAAGTGAATTGTCGTCTCTTCACTACTATTCGGGGCCGAGCTCTAGCCTTCAACCCACGAATTTAATTTTCCACATTATTGTAATAAGTTTGGATTGTTCAAGGTCAATTCCTCTCAAAACTGAATATTTCTACCCGAGCGCTTTCGGCCTCACGGCCCTCTTCAGAGATGGGTAGTAGTAGTACTACTCAAGTCGGCGATTTAACATGTCAGATCGAGTAGCATTAAATGCTAATCAAATTTTGATGGGAACTATGCTGGTGCGAGTTGGCACTCCGGCGAACTACAGGCGACCAATTCTTAGGCCATTGATAACAGCCGAGTTCATTCTTGATTTTAGCTGTGAGCTACCTACTGGTCAATACTTCAAAAAGCAAACCGAAAGACTCAAACACTGAGTGGCTGAGTGATTTAAGGCTTCGGATATCCGGCCTGAAATTGCGAGATGAACCTGTCGTATTAATGGAGCAGGAGCAATATCGACCGGCCGAATATTTCGATAAGGTGTTAATTTAAAAATCGCCGAGCATCAATATTGGTTCTTGATCTGGATTGATCTGGGTTACCTACTATCTTTCGGATCAGGTTGAAGGACGTGAGACGTAACAAGGTCCCAACTCCAGAGTTAAGAGAATGGGCATATTCTACTAAATAACGCGTCTACTTGTCAAGCAATGAGACTCGAGGATTTTCAAGGCGAAACTGATTACACTCTCCGGAGCGAAGAAGAGGTTGACATAGGTAACAAAATAGTTTACGAACTCGACGAAGGATGGGCCTTGGAGGTCGAGATCACCCCCACCGCTGGGCAGGACGTTTTGATAATGAATCATCATCCGAAGATCGTCGCTAACGAACTGACTGGCCATCGAATTTGGAACAACATCGCAGATATTTCAAGCTACTTCAACAGAATCGGGTCAAATTTGGTCAGGGAGAAGATCCGATTCCCAGCAGTCGGAGAGCTATCAGCCTCTTCACATAGGATCCACAGTTGGGTGGTGTTTACCAACTTCCGACGTCAATTTTTTGATGCTCCGGCTGAAGACGTCGGGAATTCTGACCCCATGGCAATGTTGAATGTCGATACCGCTTTTTTGACGGTGGCGCGTCAAAGAATATCAATATCGAAACTTGCAGAACACGTAAAATCTAGATCACAAAGTTTGTAGGTAGGGCCTCTCTGCCAATTGTTGTGATCCCACCGTATTTTCAAAACTGCTTACCTCGCTCAGCCGGGATGCTTCCTAATTGCTCTTCATCGCGAGACACTTGAGTAATAATGGACGTTGCGTCCATTTAAACATTGGCTCAAAATCTTTTGACCGAAAGCCAGTTGAAGAAAAATACGACAAAACCTAAAATAGAATTATACGAAAAACCAAAAGGGCAAGATGGCAGACGACTGTATTTTCATGGACTTGTGGGGTAATTTGCAGTCTGGCCAACCGAAGACAGGAAATCAGGTTAGCGTCAACCGCCGGGCACCGCTGAGTAAAGTAGGTACAGATTGCCCCCTACAGGTGACCAATGCGCCTGCGGTGGAGATGAGTGAAACTACACTACATTTTCATGTTTTTAAAAACGAGAAAGCTCTAAAAATAGGAGGAACAATCCTAAAAATTCAACTTTTGGAGAGTCCTTTGATTGGGGAAGGAGTTTTTCGGTAGTTTCAAAGTTTCCTTCCGTGGCCGATTGCTGCTTCGTCGATAGCGATGGAGGTTCATGAAATTGTTCCATCTAGACCTCCCAGAGTTCCACGGGGCTGAAGGGCTGTCCAGTGAGCAGGTTCCAGGTTCGAATCCTGCCGGAGTGTTTTTTAATTCACTACTTGATTTTATTCATACTTAACAGCCCTAGAGGGCTAGCACCTGGTCAAAGAAGAGCTTAAAAGCTTGAGTTAACAGTTACCTGCTATTAGCATAGCAAGGATGTAGACAACAAAATTTATTGTAATAAAATAATAATTTTATTATGGTACCTACCGTCATAAGACCTCAACTTGGCTCCATACGCCGGAAAGGGAGAGAAATTTTCAACCCAGCAGAAATTAATTATTGTAATTTTTCGCGCAATTAGAAAAGGTAAATACCAACCATAAACAGTGAAAAGAGGACAAGGTGCTTATCCTAGATTAATCGCCAATCAGGTAGTAAACGTAGGGGAAATCGTACATAAATATAACTTTTATTATCAATACTACAGACAAACTATTTAGCTTTGATTTCCTTAGGTTTTGCTTCCTCTTCTTTTGGCTTCTCTTCTTTTTTGCCTTCCTTCTTTTCAGCGTCACGGTTACTCAGTTTATTATTGATGAGATTGTGGAGTGCAATGATCGATCGAACGAGAGCGGCCAAGTAGACCACCAACATTTGATCGTTGGTTTTGACGTACAGGGAATCTACGAAATTGCCGTGGCTGATGTCAGGCAGCAAGTTGAAAATGTCTTGCAGTTGGTAGATGATCTGATGGTTGATGGGAAGTTTGCCGTCGACCACCTATTGTAAAATGAGCAGAACAGTAAGGAAAACTGAGATGGCAAGTACAAAAGGCGTTGGATATCGATACCAGGCTTATGCGAAATATTAAGTATCATGAGCAATATTATCTCTGAGCAACGCTGATCAAGATCCGGACTCTCATCCCATTGACCATTGAAGTGTCGTTTAAATGACGATCTGGTAACTAACCTGAAGAAGATATTCTTTGATGTCTTGCAGTTGTTCGAACAGGCCTTTCAGGCCCATAAGTTGGTTGGTAACTCGCTGAGATAGAGTGCCTACTGTTGTATCTTTTATATCCCGGAGCAAATGTTCCACGCCAACTTCCTCGGCTTCTTCAGCACCGATCTCGCTGGGTACGTGTTCGAACGTCTTCGTCGTTGGAGAACCATCCTAGAAGCAAAAGACGACACGATAGGTCACGAGTTTCAGGTTGCAGCAAAGAACTACTTCTTGGTAACCCCAAGGCGAGTCTTTGATACGTTTCAGTAAGTATATTGCTGTAAAAAATCAACTTACATCGTGAACTTCTTCAACAGCTCGGTAAGCTTCCGTAGGAAGGCCTAAATCTTTAGGCTTGGCGTCGATAATGACGAGAATCGAGTTCGGGCAGTATCTACGGATCAGTTCATTGATCGACACATCATTTTGGTGAAGCTTCGGACCCGTGTGGTACCAACCGACAACTTTCTCTCGAGCTGAAATGATGAGTGGTTTAAGTTTTTCGAGCTCTAAAGTAGGCGTTCAGCCCCCAGCTCTCAGGTAAGCCCCCGATGCGCATCTTGGGAAGTCAAGCACTCTGGATGCTCGCTGTAATCTCAGCCCCATAGATGAAAAACATCCCTCATCTTCGACATACGCATCAGACTAACGCTGACCAGGCATCACGTCGATTACGTTCTTTCTTCACGCGAAGATACTTCTTCCGCTCGTATGGTAAGGAAGAAGTCTGATCGGCGTTGGCCTGATGCGTACTTGGAATTGGACATGCGTTTTTCTCGGAGATGCCAGGGTGCTTGACTACCCACTCCTCAACCAGTATACATACCGTTGACCTTCTTGAACATGCCGTACATATTTTCCAGGTAGTCGTGGTCGAGGAACCACACCGATTTGTCCTTGTCATCCTCGTCGAACGGTACTAGAACACGAATTCAACCCACACTCTAGCAAAAAATGACTTTGAGTACAAATTAGAATGATTTCAGGCACCTTCTTGATGGGATAATCGTCCTAGAGATAGGACTCCTCTCACACCAAGTAAGACGTCCACTCACCAGCAAAACTGTTGGACACGTCGAGGACACCCTTCGGCTTCCAGCAGCCCAGCAGAACGCCTACTACCCTTTTCTGATTGCCAATTTTTCCCATACGATTGAAATGGTCGACAACGCTTAGCAGGACCAAGGGGTGGACGACCACTTTATTAGTTACCACTTCCATCGGCATTGTGTCTACAGTATGAGAGAGCAGCTGAAGAGTCAAATTCCCGCACAGAAACGTTAGTAAACGATTCTCAAAAACTAGGTGCTCCAAACGTTGCTCGTCACTCTGATCAGAATTGCCAACCGACCAAGGATGATAAGCAGTGATAACAAAACTTGGTCAAAATTCATCACCGGAATTTAGTTCACTCATTACTCTTGAAACAATTTTTGCTTTTTAAACAAGAATTTAACGTAAATGAAATTTTTTACTCATTAAAATAATTAAAAAAAGATTTTTGACGAAAGGATGTACAATGTTACACACTAATGTACATTGCTGCACATGGCTCAAAATGTTGGTACAGTAAAGCCCGCAGCAACAACAATCAAACTAGTCAGAAGAAGAATGGGAGAAGAAGAAGAATGTGCATTTTGCTGATTGTGATGTGAAGTTTGATCATGAATCATTCGTAATTCATTTTCATGATTCACGATTGACAGGCGGTCTTCATCGCGTTGGAAGAGGAGAAGTGAGGAATTTTATTTCACTTTTAGGTGTCACTGTTTGCTTATTAGTCGCCAGTTGGAAAAACATTTTTCCCAGGCAAAAAAGTCGTCCAGCATCATTGCTTAAAGCCAAAATTCTTCAGCGTCGGCGCACTGGTGAGTCCAATGTTTTACCACGTCTACGTAATAAAATAAGTCATGAAAATTTCATTATTTAATAATGATGGTTTGCTCATGTTGAAAAATGGTAGGCAGAGACGTCTGACCGGGTTGGAAGAAAACGAATAATCGCGGTCGCCTGCTGTACCTCCTA
The DNA here is from genome assembly GCA_036186465.1 of Nesidiocoris tenuis. Classification (NCBI taxonomy): domain Eukaryota; kingdom Metazoa; phylum Arthropoda; class Insecta; order Hemiptera; family Miridae; genus Nesidiocoris; species Nesidiocoris tenuis. Next base: position 36,691,795 of record AP028909.1, on the reverse strand, counting down.
TCTGTGTTTAGACTGTTATGGCCTTTTAAATGTTAAGGTTATTTTTAAGGTTTTTAGGTTAATTTTAAGGTTATGGGCCAAATTTTTCATGTTACCCATGGGGATCGAACCCATAAATCCCGGCGGCCTGCAGCTCGAGCCAGCCACTATGCCCATTTACATACATGGTGTGAGTTCTATAATGTTGCTTATAAGTTGCTCTAAATCATTTCAGATTACCATATCCTAGGACGGTGACGATGGGAAACCCTCTGAGAGCCTTGTGGGAGTTCCTCAATTATTGGTACTTCCGCTACCTGATGGTCACCGAGCTGTACATGGTAGAAAAGTGGGAACGAGCTGTTTGTAGTATCCTTTCCGTCATTGATTGCAAAATTCAGCATGTTTAGACATTCACCGTTGCAGCTCTTCAGATTGCAGATTTTAAGTTTCCATGATCATCGTGTTATTTTTTTAATAATATTTTCTAGCCAGAAAACTTCGTCTTCATCATTAAATTTCATATTCTCCAAGTTCTTTCTAGGCGCAGAGCTAAGCAGGGTTCACATGGCGTACGGTTGACCGGATCTGGTCGGCCTCCCTTTACCACCGCGACCACACCGATGAAGAGGCCGACCGGATCCGGTCAACCGTACGCCATGTGAACCCTGCTTTATTCTCACACAGGAGGGTTATGAACTTATTTTGTTACATTTCCTCCTCTTTCTTCGTTTAGGAGTGAATTAACTGGATTCGTGGGTAACGTTATGGAAGACAAGGCCTCTTTGAGACTTCGTATGGTGACGGTTACTCGTTCTTTGGGATTTTCGTCCTCAAGTATTGTAGAGGTTATAGCTGGTCTAGTAGCACGATTCTCATCTCTATTTGCTGCTTCCTTCAGGGGGGAGCAAGGGACCTCGAGATCACACATTGTTTTAGGCGATTGAAATTCTAAAACTTTTGTTTCACATCATGTGTTACACATTATACTGCTCTGTGGTCCTTAATATTTGAACTCCCAGACATCACTATTCTCTTATTCTTTTCGTTACTCTCCTATTTGAACTACAAATTTCTCGACTTGATCGGAGCGTTATGGCGGCCTGACACCGTTAACGTCGTTCGCTATACGTGACTAGATGAGAACCTGCAGAATCAACTCAACCTGTGACTTTTTCGTATGTATGACATTCGTGTTGAGCTGAAGTCTATCATTCCCTGCTTCCCAGTGCCGTGGAGGCTGTCAGTATTTTCTTTGTATTTAAGATATCTCTACGTCATGTGCGTTGTGTAATATTGGTCAAAATGATCGCAAAGCGGGCATTAACAAAATGAAGCTTTGTCAGGTAATCTGGCATTGCTTGAAAAACAGCATGGTACTGAGTCATTGGTGAATGAGCTGACAATAATGTCATGCCGGTGATGAGAGTATCATTCAGAGGTTACACTTTGCACACCTACACTTATGAAATCTACCTTGGGCTAGAAGATTTGTATTTTTTGTTGTACCGTTTCGTTACGCTCGAAACACCCTTCCTACTATTACTTACACAAAGTTTGTTAATTTGTTAGCGATAATATAATTCTTATTTTTGGTAAGAATGCGTTTGAACTTGTTGATCAAATGTTCAATCAACTTTTTCAAATGGTAGAAAACGTTTTTGTAAATCTGTTGTAGAGCACTCTAATCCACCTAAATACACTTTAGACGATTTTTTCTTCCATGTTTCAATGGATTGGCAAATATTTTGCTATGAAAATTCGAAGGAATTTCTGAGAAAGGAATATTACCCTCCTCTCAGCAACAGTTTTAGAGAAAAGATCAATTCGGTCCAAAAGGTACATTCATCACATATAGTCACAACAGAATTTGGAGCATGCAGAGTCAACAAAAAAATAGGACATTGGAGCTGTGAAACAACATGGCATCTACCTCAGGCCGGCACACGCGAAGATTTTTGTTGAATTTTTCTGAGAGTTTTCTTGGGTGTTTGAGGCAGTACATTTGAAACCAATCCAAGCTATACCGGCGTATGAGGCGGTCCATGGATTAAAAATCTCTCAAAGTCTCTGGATTAAAAAAGTCTCTTGGATGTTGAAAAAACTCTTCGTGTATGCTCGACGAGTTTTTTGAACAAATATATGAAAATCAGTATCACCGCCGCTTATCTTGATGCACAAAACCATTGATTATCCAAAAACGCTTTGATTACCTGTACTAATGACAAGCAGAATTTCTGGTTTCATCGGTTGGTCACCTTGAGCTAGTGTTTTTTCAAAAAATCCCGAAAAACCCAAATGAAAAAAATGCCTCCTTAATGTTTGGAGAATAACGTTTCCCCCGGATTTTGCCGGTACTCATACTCACAATCAAACTGGAACCCCAAGGCAAATTAGACTCATACTTATACTCATAATCAAACTCAAATTGGAACCAAACCTCAAGCTGAAACTCATACGCATAATCAAGCTCAAACTCGTAATCAGAAACAGACTCAAACTGAAACCTAAACTCAAACGCATACTCGAACTCAATTTGAAGCTCAAACTCATAATCAAACTGATACTGAAACTCAAACTCATAATCAAACTCGAAGTCAAACTCACCATCGAAATCGAAGTCAAACTCACAATGAAACAGAAACTCAACATCAAAATCGAAGCCAAACTCACCATCGAAATCGAAGTCAAACTCACAATGAAACAGAAACTCAAACTCAACATCATACTCGACGTCAAACTCACAATCGAAATCGAAGTCAAACTCACAATGAAACAGAAACTCAAACTCACAATCAAAATCGAAGTTTAACTCACAATCGAAATCGAAGTCAAACTCACCAAGAAACAGAAACTGAAACTCAACATCAAACTCACAATCGAAATCGAAGTCAAACTCAACATCAAAATCGAAGTCAAACTCATAATCGAACTCGAAGTCAAACTCACAATCAAACAGAAACTCAACATCAAAATCGAAGCCAAACTCACCATCGAAATCGAAGTCAAACTCACAATGAAACAGAAACTCAAACTCAACATCATACTCGACGTCAAACTCACAATCGAAATCGAAGTCAAACTCACAATCGAAATCGAAGTCAAACTCAACATCAAAATCGAAGTCAAACTCATAATCAAACTCGAAGTCAAACTCACAATCAAACAGAAACTCAACATCAAAATCGAAGTGAAACTCACAAACGAAATCGAAGTCAAACTCACAATGAAACAGAAACTCAAACTCAGCATCAAACTCGACGTCAAACTCACAATCGAAATCGAAGTCAAACTCACAATGAAATAGAAACTCAAACTCACAATCAAAATCGAAGTTTAACTCACAATCGAAATCGAAGTCAAACTCACCAAGAAACAGAAACTGAAACTCAACATCAAACTCGACGTCAAACTCACAATCGAAATCGAAGTCATACTCACAATGAAACAGAAACTGAAACTCAACATCAAACTCGACGTCAAAATCGAAGTCAAACTCAATCAAACAGAAACTCAACATCAAAATCGAAGTCAATCTCACAATGCAACAGAAACTCAAACTCAACATCAAACTCACAATCAAAATCGAAGTCAAACTCACGATGAAACAGAAACTCAAACTCACAATCAAAATCGAAGTTTAACTCACAATCGAAATCGAAGTCAAACTCACAATGCAACAGAAACTCAAACTCAACATCAAAATCGAAGTCAAACTCACAATCGAAATCAAAGTCAAACTCACAATGAAACAGAAACTCAACATCAAAATCGAAGTCAAACTCACCATCGAAATCGAAGTCAAACTCACAATAAAACAGAAACTCAAACTCACAATCAAAATCGAAGTTTAACTCACAATCGAAATCGAAGTCAAACTCACCAAGAAACAGAAACTGAAACTCAACATCAAACTCGACGTCAAACTCATAATCAAACTGAAACTAAAACTCTTGCTCATAAATCAATTCAAACTCATAATCGAACTCAACCTCAAAATCAAACTGAAACTGAAATTCATACTCATTATCAAACTCAATGTCAAAGTCGAATTCGAACTGGAACTCTAGTCTTATTCAAACTGAAAACTCATGATCGAACACAAACTGAAACAGAAACTCATATTCAAAATCAAACTGAAACTCAAACTCATGCTCATAAATCGAATGTGAAACTGAGAATTAAACTCACGCTGAAGAGAACTGAAAGTCATAACTCACAACTCAAAGTGATTTAAAGTGAGTTTCAGTTCAACTTGAAGTCAAACTCGAACTGAATTTGAATTCGATTTATGAGCATGAGTTTGAGTTTGATTTTGATTATGGTTTTTGTTTCAGTTTCTGTTCGATCATGAGTTTTCAGTTTGAATTTGACTATGAGTATGAGTTTTTGTTCTAGTTTGAGTTTGACTTTGACATTGAACTTGATCATGAGTATGAATTCCAGTTTCAGTTTGACTTTGAGGTTGGTATGAGTTGAAGTTTCTGTTTGATTATGAGTTTGACTTCCGGTTTTCGTTTGATTATGAACTAGATTTTCAGTTTCACTTCAACTATGAGTTTCATTTTGAGATTGATCATGAGTATGAATTTGACTTTGATTATGAGTATGAATTTGAGCATGCGTTTTAGTTGATGTCGTATTATGATTATGACTTTAAGTTCGAGTTGAGCTTGAGTTTCAGTTTGATCGCAAGTCATAGTTTAAGGTTGAGTTTATGTTTGAGTGTGTATTTCAGTTTGGGTTTCTGAATCACTTCCGGTTTCTGTATGAGTTTCAGTTTTCGTAACTTTAGTTTCCTTTAGTTCAGCTACCTCTTATAGGATTTTAGGCAAAAATGTAATGGGCAAGACCGAGTGTGGCACCAGTATTATACTATAATGGTGTGGCGTTTTAGTCATCCCAAAACTCGATTTTTATTAATTGTTATTGTTGTCTCTTTCGTGACCACAGTCTCAAGTGCCTTTTAAAGTCAATGAATTTTCGATATCATACTGTACCATCGCCATTTTAGTATGCATAATAGCAGTTTTTGCGAAAAGTGCAATTTTTAATTAGACATTTATTTGGTTAGATATAATATTCAAATCTTCATAGACAAAGGAGTACGTAAGTAATATTCGAGCGCTGATTTTGAGACCATCGAGTCCGAGCATCGAAACAGAGGGTTCCAAATCATTTAATGATCCTGGGGATTGGGACCAATAATACAAAATAATGGTCATGTCCCCTCTTCATTTAAACCATTAGTTACCTATGGACCAGAGGGAAATAGGGTTTTTCTGAGAAAAAATTTTCACAGTAAATCATGATCTTTGTAATATAAATTTACAAAAGTTCACTTGATCGATGACAGGAAAATTAAATTTAGGTGGCTCCCTTCTTAACACACATTCGGAATCTTTCAAAATTTAATACGACATATTGCATGACAATTATCATGATTTTAATATGACAAGCACATTGTACTCCTTTTTTGTGAGCAGACAACTATAGTTGTTGCATATGTCCATCCTCTCTGTCAATGCTGATTTTGGGCAACTGGGTTTTATCAATTTATTGAAATCCTGGTGTATCTGAAGTTGGTACCTACTTTGTAGGTGATCAATTATTGCTATCACCCTTGGATGATCCGATATTTGATAAATTAATTAACCGACCCTGTTGTACTTTTTGGCGTAGTAAACAGCTGCACGTTTCCTAATTTTGAGCACACTCTCGTGCGTATCACGTAGTTTTTTGTTCATTTTGATCCTCGCTCACTGAAATGTGTTCCGCGTATCTCGTATCGCTCACGTTGAATTGCCGCTTCAAAAACGAGGAAATAAAAATAAATAAGTACCTTTCACTTGGCTAAATTGCTGATAACCTTCAACTGCACTGTAGATTTGGGCTCCTCATAAGATCTAAAATTCGAGTGAAATTTCCCAAACGACACTCCCCATCAATTGATTTGAGTTTAATGCTTACAATGGGCGTTTTAATCATTAATCTGACTGATTGAGAAGGGGTCATAGGGGTACCCATCTTAATTTGATTTTCGGTCTTTTGAACTCCTCTAAAATCTGACACCTAAGACCAACCATGAGGAACCTGAATATGGATTCAATGATTCACTGAATGTTTTTCTCGATTTATTTTCTCATTTTCTGATTTGAAAGGTTTCTTATTGTGGAACACCTCTCTAACGTTAAATTAACCAATATTAACAGAAGTCCCGAAGAATTCAATAAATACCTGAGAGATCATTTATTTTATTTGAAGACTGCCCAATTACAGTCATTAGCTGGCCATACACGAACAGTTCTTTCGAAAGTTTCTCTTAGAGTTTTCTTGGGTGCCCAAGGGGTGTCACCCAACGTTCAAGTAGGACCCTGGGTGGTAGTTATTGGTCAACAACGGAGCAGTACCCTGGGTGGCAGTTAGGTGAAAAAACGTGAATGGAGTGGCAGTTGGGAACCGCCCGCCCAAGGACGCAACCCTCAAATTTCATCTTGGACACTATTTGGTAAAAATTAATATGACATAAATCCAAGGTAAAATTGAGGTGGCCCATGGATACCTACCACAAAACAACTTTCAGAAAACACTCCTCATGTACGGTCAGCTGTTTTGGGTTGTACAAAAGCTGGCGCGCTCAAGATTCCAAGGTTCCTATTCCGTCCCAAAAGTCACTAAAACTACCCACTGATCACTTCCATCGAGTCAGTTTCTCTGGAACGGAGAAGGTTGATTCAAGAGTAGTCAATTAACTTCAGGCTTAACTTGTACCGTTACATCGCATGTGGGATTCTGCTCTTTCCCAAGTCTGGACGCCTCGCCTGGCTTCTTGTCCTGATGCTTTCATCAGCTGGTTCGCTCTGCTTCCCGGCTGGCCATCGTGTCTCATCAACGGATTCGTCGTCGTTACCTTCTTCGTCATTTTCACTATCGTACGTTGGTGTTGTGCTGCTGCCGGTATAGGTTAGCTCCTCATCCGTGGCATTTCGGCTCTGAATCGTTGACTTTGTTCGCTCTCCGAAAGTCATTCGTTTGGTACCTGAACCTTCAGTCGTCGTTGCTGTAGTTGAAGGCCCTTCGTCGTCCTTTTGGCTCTGTTCCGGATTTAGTTCGTTCATGTCGCTCCTTTTACGGCTATTATCATTATCCCCATCTGTTTTATATTTCTTTGGTCCTTTGGCCTCTTCGCCGACATCTTCGTCTTCGTATTCGTCAACATTGGTTTCATTATTATCATCGTCTTCATCGTCATCATCTGGACGCCTTTCTCCTATACGAGGCTCATTTTGACCATATAGCTCATACTGTTGTTGATAGGGGTAGTAGTATTGTTGATATTGTTGCAATTGCTGTTGGTACTGCTGTTGCAATTGTTGCTGGTTTAGTTGGAATTGCTGTCGATATTGCTGCTGTTGCTGATGCAGCTGCTGCAATTGATGGTTCTGTTGATGTACCTGTCCATTTTGCTGGGGATTTTGCTGATTTTGTTGCTGCAGTTGTTGCTGGATTTGCTGTTGGTATTGTTGATAAAATGCTTGCTGGTAGCTTTGGTAGCTGGGATCGTCAGTCGAACCGTAGCCGTAATTGCTGGGATCGTCAGCTTGCTGGCGGTAATTTTGGTTGGAACTTGGCTCTTGCTTATAGTAAGGGCTTCGATAAGAAGCGTAGTAGGATTGTAAGTCGACTGGGACCGGCACCGGGTATGGCTTCTCAACTGGCACCTTCACTGGCACCGGTTTTTCAACGGTAACCGCCACATATTTGTTCACTGGTACTGGATACGGTTTTGGTACAAATTTTTCGACGGGCACGTACTTTTCAACAGGAATAGGCACTTTCTTTTCAACCAAAACGGGATAGGGCTTTTCAACTGGTACGGCCACTCGCTGCAGAACAGGCACCGGTCGTTCGACTTGGTACGGCTGAGGGACTGGAACTTTAACTTCGTACGGTACTTTTCTCTCCAGGTAGACTGGATATGGTTTCGCCACGTAAACAGGATAGGATTGGCTCTTGTAATTTCCATTCAGATAATGTAACGAAATCGGATCCAGATTGTATGATGAGTGGTCGTTTCCGGTTAGAAGATTTCCGCCCAACGAGGCACCGCTCAAGGAAGGGTAACCGTATGCTCCACCAGCCGAAGGAAAGCCATAAGTGCCACCCAAGCTTAGGTAGCCGAATGAAGAACGCCGATCTTGCCTTTCTGTATCGTTGACGATGATGGCCGATGCCGAAGAGCAAATTATTAAAACAATTGACCCGATGGATGGTGTTAACCCGAGCGTCACAAACATTTTATAACCGATCAGTATGCGCGTTTTTCTGCAGATAATGGAAAACCGCTAAATTCTCACACGGACACTAGACTCATTCTTGAGATGGATGAACACAGATGTACGCGATCGTTTTCCCTGGCGGGGGCGGTGCGGGTTAGCTTATAAGGGACCCCCGCCGTACCCACTTCCCGCGCGGTACGCACTTCCCCCGCTAGAAACCTGCTAAGACCGGAGAGAAGGCAATACTATTCAAAATAATTATTGCATAGGAACTCTTATCTGACCAAATATATAAATAATGGTTTGTGTTTCTGGCTATGAAAACCGCCTATCGCCACCTGCGTTAAATTTAATATTTTGGGATGAGGTTTGACCTGAGATACTGAGTAGAAGAACCTTTTTCGACCATGATTTCGCAATCTATGGTCGCTACAATCGCTAAATCATGGCCATTAAACTATTTGCAACTTCCTTCCCCTACATTTTTCGCTGAGACGACGTTTCTCCGAGTTAATCTCACAATTTTCCAAATTTTTGCCATTTTTGCTGGTCCGTAGTTCCGAAACTATTGCTCCTACAAACAAAATTCATTAGATCAATTTTGTAGGAAATTTATTGATCTACAAGTTTTGTAATGGTTCTGAAAGCCGAAAAATGCAATGGGAAGGACCTACTGGTGGAAAACCAAAAAAGTGCAAAAAATGGCGAGTTTTTTTGATGATTGCGGAGGAAGCTAACCAGATAGGAATACGAAAATTTGGATTATTTAGCTTCTAGCTGACTCAAACAACATATCAGTAATCCAGGACCACCGCAATTCGTGTAAGGTAGATTCAGTAATTTTATTACTATTTGATCTAATAGACTGGACTAATGAACCCACAATTTGAATAAGGCAGCCACTTTGAGGGGGCAGACTAGCATTTTCGTCCTCAGAATGGACTAGATTTTCATAATAATTTGTGGTCAAACCTTATCCTTAAACTCAGGTTCGGCTTCTGTACTAAAATGCCTGTGGTCTTTTTAGATTTTCATTTTGGGCTCGTATGCTTGTTATGAATGGATGTATTTTTTCAAGTGTGTTAACACAGACATAACAATGGAAGGATGGCTCCAAAATCTCCGTTAATGGTCGCATTACGTTTAACATTGGCGGCCTTGCGAAATGTCGTGACATGATACCGCGAGGTGTAGGAGTCACTTTCCGTGACGGCGGGTGACAACGAACTGTGACGTCACATGCCCCTATCGTGGCCAACTGCAGGATGTTCTGATGAGACAGTTACAGTTGCACGCGTGGATTTGTACATGTTCATGTGATGACAAGCTTGGTAGACACCTTACGCACGAAAATGAGATTGACATCGGCGAGGAAATTAAAGCCGTGGAAACAGACGAGCTGAAATCTAACTGTATGAGGACGTTAGCTAATTGCGAGTTGAAAAAGTGCTGCCTAAGCTTGCCACATCGCTAATGTGAATCCAGTAAACATCCATTAACCCAGACGATCAAAGATGGCAAAAACCAGATAGGAAAAAATTAGTTTATGGCGTAATGAATGGGTACCTACCTTGAATAAGGACGTTTTAATATAGCTGATTGGTACCTTATTGAGACCACTGACATGGTATTGCTGAAATAAATTGTGCAGAAGTTTTTGCAAGAATTCTAACGAGCTTAGAACGAATTTGTAGCTTCAGAGAACATTTCAAAAAATTCAGAAGTGACTCACTAAAACCATAACCCATAAATCCTAAACAGTTGGTGCTACATTTGCGGGATTGGTCTCATTCGAATCAGCATAAAAAATCTGTAAAAAAAATATGCCCCACAAAGCGCTATAATTTTGGTTGGTATTTAATATGCATGTTTTGAGGATTAGGTAACCTAAAGAATTGGGCCTGTCTAGCACCAAGGTGAATGCACCTAGAAAATTTCAAAATTTTTGATCCAGCCACCTCAGAGAAAAAGTGCTGACGGACAGAATTTTTTTATTAGATTTTTGGATTCTCGAAAAAAATCAAATCAAAATTCAAAAAGTTAAATTTATTCTTCTTGAGCGACTTTTTTTCTTTCCCTAATTTTATAAGGACGTACCTATCATTTTTATTGAATGGACACTTTTGTCTTTTTTCTGGAGTATAGGTTTTTGGTATCGTAAAAACCTACTGGTTTTTGGTATCGTTTCTAAATGTCGATTAAAAATTCTTGGAAGAGCTCCAGAATTCCAGGCATGTTAATTTCTTGGTGAACTTACCCATATTACCAAGTTATACTTATATTTTTAACCGACGGCAAAATATAACCGGTTACTCAAGTTGACTTTCCGTTGGGATTTTTTAAATGTTTGAAGCTGCGCTTCGATTTTCCGAAATTTCCAAAACTATGTTTTATCAATTAGAGTGTCATCGTCGACCTCACGTTAGTTTGTCCATAACATTGCGTGTTCCAACTTGAACTTGGGGGCCGATCCGTTTCAACGTAACAGCCATAATTTCCGGACACGTTACGCTACGTCGGTACTTTCTTTTTCCGGCAGATTTCATTTTTGGCGAACCACCAATTTTCTTGAAGGCGTTCGGTCATTTCTTGCCCACAGCAATCCCTTGTTGGTAGCTTAGCTGTCTTATAGGTACCATATTCTACGATCCTCGAGGCGTATGTATTATTATATCAAGCAGACTACTAGATAAATTTACTTCCCTCTTCATAGATGTGGAAGTAAGAGAGGCAAAGGTAGAAACCGGTTTATAGGAAACTCTCCCTTTTTTATTATTACAAAGTTTATTTGGATATGTACAAGAACTGATGTCATAAGATTCCTCAATGGTCGACCAATTGACTCATCGTGGGAGTGATAACCGAATTTCCTAAAAATCATTCTGTAGCTTGAGGCTCATTAGAATTGACCACGGTTAAGTTGGTGAAACCAGCCCCAAGTCAGAGGGAAAGCTAGTTAACCTATCTCGATTCATAAATTCCTACAATATCAGGTAACATTACCAGGCCCAAACTGCGCAGCGAATGAAGAACTGAACTACCTATTTAGTAAAAAATCGATAAAAAATTCGCTATTCCATATTGGTGGCTACCTTATTACTCAAAATAATGGTTTACAATAGAATATACGCCCTAGATGAACAAGTAAATACCCAACATTGAGAGAGATGATTTAAAAAATTTGTACATTTGAATGGATGGCATCCTTGTTTGAATTGAGCACCTATTAAGTTTTTCGCGGATTCGCAATTATTCTCAATTTACTCAGTGTCTTTCAATTTGGGATGGAGAATCTCAGCGTAGAGCGGCTCAAAACTATTTCTTGGATGATCGTAGCTTAGCTCGCAGAACTCTGAAACAGAAAAATAGGTTACGCATGAAATAATATGGTTGCATAGACCGATTAACTCTGTGACCGAATAACTAAGACATCTGCTCAAAGAGCAGGAGGTGCCAGGTTCGAATCCTGCCAGAGCGTAAACATTGTTGCCATTGCCCGTTTGGTATTTAATTCAAAAACGGCCATTTACCTTTGTTAATGCGTTCAGCGTAGTTGTTGGTGAATGTTGGACAGAAAAACGTCGCCACTTCCATCTCCTCAGCTGGATCTAATGATGTGAAAAAACAGCGATGCATAAAATGTTAATTTATGCAATAAAGAGTAAAGCCGAGCGCGCACGGTGCAACTGTTTTGGGACAAAGGTTGCAAACCAAACTAGATTACGACTGTTCCTTGTTTCAAACTGATTTGCGATAGTTGAAACTGGTCGCGTCGTGGGCGGACCTTCATTTAAATACACGTTCATTTGAAGGCGTGGTCAAGGAACAGTCGTAAACTAGTATGGTTTCCAACCTTTGTCCCAAAACAGTGGCACCGTGTGCGCTCGGCCTAAAGCTTTGTTCACATGGCGTACGGTTGACCGGATCCGGTCGGCCTCTCATTGGTCGACGGGAGAGCGTGCCCCCTTCACCACCGCGACCGCACTGCGTGCGCCTTCCCGTCGACCAATGAGAGGCCGACCGTACCGACCGGATCCGGTCAACCGTACGCCATGTGAACCCAGCTTTAAAGATAGGGTTCGTTCCAGGAACGTGATTTGTAAGTGCCTTGCGTACGCGGAGTGTAAGGTTTTGTCATGTTTGTAAGTGTTGTTGCTAGGGTTGACGACCAAACCTTGCACGCGCATGCATGGCACCTACAAACGCTACAGTCTTGCACTTGAACAAACTCATAATTAACGGTTTGTTCCAGGAGCCTGAGTATAGGCATGAGAGAACAGGTTTGGTAGGCATCACCTTAGCAATGGCGCTTACGTAAGCTGGTAGCTGGGGTTTTGCCTAACATACTTGTTAACCTCATGCCCACACTGACGCTCCTGGGACGCACCCATCATCTGTTGCGTGTATGTTAGGGCTTGTTCCAGGAGCGTGTGAGAGTAGGCATTTGTAGTTGTCTTGCGCATGCGCAGAGCAAGACGTTATTGGCAACGCCCCAGCATCGACACTTACAAAAGCTTACTACTGCGCAATTGCATGACACGGCACATGCCTACACTCACACTCTTGGAACAAACCCATAATTTCTAATACATTGCTAATACTTACGGGTTAGCGGGTAGAGAGTCTCATAATGTTGAGGTGGCGGATCGGCTGCAGATGTTCTTCCTTCAATCGTACGCCCTGCCCCATCTGCCATTTCTCCCCGGCCAAATCTCGATCTCATTTGGACCCACAAAGCAACGGCAACGGTTAGAATTAACATTGCCGCACCGCAGACGGCCGCCATAACTGCTACAGTACTTCCTAGCATCGAGCCATCCTGCGCTTCCCATGACGAGGATGCCAAACTCTCAGGAGCGTTGAACTTGACTTGGCCCCTCAGCATAAGCGGGTTGTTCAGGTCGTCCTGATACGTGACTGCTGCCGCAGCTGATCGGGCTTCTCGTTCAGACGAGTATCGGTCGTCGCCATTATGGTGGTCATGTGTGACGAGGGAGTTGATGTCGTTGGACTCATCAAGGATACCGAGGGGATCCTCAGTCGGAGGTTTATCGTTGTTCATATCCAGAGTCGTGCTCTTGATGACTTTCAGAGCGTTCTTGATTTTCGCTTTCTCTCGAGCGTGCGAGTACCAAGTGTGCGGTGGCTTGGCATTTGTCGTGGGCTGCTGCAGTTCTTCCCCTGATGAGAATGCGCCGGATGGCATTGTTGCTGTGGCGCGGTGCCCCTCTGTAAACTTGGAAAGTCGTGGTGAACTAGTTTCCTCGCTACCTTCGCGTACCTGCCCTTGTTTATTTTCCTTTTTTACGGACGACCTGTCGGGAAATGAACCCTCATCAAAGTCGAGCGGTGGTTTGGTGTAAAATGAATCAAATTTCTGGGGCTTGGTCGAAGTTAAATGTACCTTGAATTCTTTGGTTTCCAAGAATACATTGTTCGTAACGCGTTCGTTTGGACTTTCTTCCGCAGACGTGGGAGCTATAGAAAAATCGTAAGCTTTCGATTTGTATTTTTTCATATCCTTTTCCTTCGGCTTTAATTTTTTCGACTGGTACTGCTGCTTGTTGAAATCGGTTTCTTCTTTGTCGTAGTTGAATTTCGGCAAGAACGTCTTCACCGAAGACTCCGTACCGACAGAATCGTCGTCTTTCTCCAGTGCTTTTCCAAACTCGGGAAGATAGAGTTTGAATCGCTCCCCAGACGATGCAGTAACTGATGGCTTTTCAGTTGGGATGCTTTTCAAAATGACCGTTGTCTGCGGCGGCAAGGTTGGAGCTGGTTTGAATTCTTTCTGAGTTTTGGCTGGAGGGAAAAGTTTCATTTTCCGATAAATAACCCCGCCCAAATCAATCTCATCCGGGTTCTTGGCGGAAACTATCACCCTAGGGGTGATAACAGGAATTGTGGACAACTTGGGCGTCGAGCTGGGACCAGGTGTGGGTGTTGTCCCGATTGTGGTCGTTTCTTCTCGGTGGGGTGCTATCGAAAAGGTATTTACTATTTTGGAAAGTTTGAACTTTTCATTATCTTGCTTTTCCGAGACTTGAATTTTTTTGCTTTGCTCGACGACAGACTGGAAGTTGGTCAGTTTGACGCTACTCTTCAAAGGAGATTCCGTTTGGGGTTCAGGGTCCAAGCCGACCTTTTCCGCGCGATTTTCCGTCATGTCACTTCGAGGTTTCAACTCTGGAAAATACTTGGATATGACCTCTTCAACTAGTTTGATTGGACTGGTGTCAGTTGTTGGCTTCGGTTGCATAACATCCTCGACGATCAATCCATCCAATTGATCAGTTGTTGACTTCAGTACATTTTTGGTCACGAATGGTTGATTTCTGTTGACTGTATCATCCAGGCTTTCTCCAGCAGAAAATCTAATAGAGGGAGGACGTATGTCAGGGATCCTGGTACTCGGGATCGTGGTGGGCTCACTGTCTGCCATCCTTATCGGTGTCTGATAGTTTAACGGGACTGACGCTGGTTTCTCCGGTGAAGATTGTTTAGGTGTGGACACGGTATCAATAGCCGGTATGGATGTAGTGGTTGTAGGCTTTTCTGTCGCCAGTATGGTTACTGGAGTTACAGGGCCAATTGTAGAGATAACTGGCGTGATTGGATCGACGATCGTCAAAGGAATGTCCGTTAAATTCTGCCAGACTTTGTGCAGTTGGTTAGACCAGCTTGTAGCTGGTTCAATTTGTACTTTCCCGATTTGGTTTTCGGTTGAATGATCGGTTTTATGAGTAAAACTTGGCAAAGAAACTACCATTTCAGGAATAGTTGGGCTGTTCGTGGTAGAGGTTGTTAGGAGTTTGGGTTTCGAAGTTCGCGTTTCAAATGTCGCGGCATCGGTTGTGACTGTCGGTGGTTGTCGGGATGCGGATGGAGTTTCTGTTATCAGCCGTTGAGGGTTTGAGGTGGTTTCCTCTGTCTTGTAAAAATTGTGGAGTTGGTTGGGAAGTGTGATCCTTCTTTCATTTCTCTCAGTGCTCGGAGCAGATGTTTCCAAAGTAGTGGTCGGCTCAGTCCTCTTTTCTGTGACTGCTGATAAAGTCGACGGCACTTCCGTAGTAGTTGATGGAGCAGCAGTGTTTGGGAAATCCGAAGTTTGAACTGCCATTGTGCTTTTTATTTTGACTGTGGTGCTTGAGGGTGCTGTTGGCTGTTCTGTAGTACTTGTCGTCGGCTCTGGTATGGTGCTTGTTGTAGTTGTGGCTGCAACCTTTTCCGTAGTTGTAGCCACAGTCTCAGTAGTTGTTGGTGTCTGTGAAGAGGGCCGATGTGTTGTGGTACTTGTAGTGATCGCCTCGGTCGTAGCTGCTGGAGCTTCGGTTGCCGGTGTTTTCATGGTGTTTTCAGTCTGAGCAGTTGTAGATGAAACAGTAGTGGTTGGGTTAGTTGTTGTCTGTGCTAGAAGAGTAGTCGTTGGAATAGTTGTTGGAGTTGTCAGAGATGTAGTTGGAATTGTTGTTGGAATCGTCGGAGATGTAGTTGGAATTGTTGGTGTCGTCGGAAGAGTCGTGGTTGGAGTTGTTGTTCGCGTCGTCGGAAAAGTTGTGGTTGGAGTTGTTGTAAAAATTGTTGTGGTCGGGACTGTCGTCGTCGTCGTTGTTGGAATGTTTGTGGTTGGAATTGTTGTTGGCGTTGTCGGAAGAGTCGTGGTTGGAGTTGTTGTTCGCGTTGTCGGAAGAGTTGTGGTTGGAATCGTTGTAAAAATTGTTGTGGTCGGGACTGTCGTCGTCGTCGTTGTTGGAATGGTTGTGGTTGGAGTTGTTGCTTCTGTCGTTGGGAATGTCGTATGGGTTTGTGCTGTAACTTCTTCCGCGGCCGCTCGCGTAGTCGTTTTTCTCGTTTTGGGCGGAGGACTATCGTCAAGCATACAGTCGCCTGTCAGATGGTGGCAGGTGTAACCAGCAGGGCAGTCGCACTCTTTTATGCAGCCAGCGCCCCAATATCCCTTTGCGCAAGCTGAAAAATTTCACGAATTACAATTCAGTTAAATGCAGTTATTTTGGAAGGCTGAAGATGATATGCTGGAATGAGTAACTTACGGTGGTCACAGTAGAGACCAGTGTATCCTGGGGTGCAATAGCAGTGGTTGGTACGGTTGCAGTGCATGTTGGGACACTCTGTCTCTGGTGGACAAGCTGGCACGCATTTGTAGTCGATTTCAACGTAGCCTTTGCAGCAAACCGTAATCGTCCTGTTATGTAACTCTTTCTGGAACAACAATTTGCTATGCGTTAGTAGGTATTACTTTGGGTCCGTAATACAGACTCTGTATGCTATACTAGGGTCGCGCTAGTTCTTTCTTCCAGACGAATTTTCATCAACATCAATGTGAATTTTCGTCAGTGGTAGTGAATTTCAGTCCTTCGAAACTATTTTCATGCAGGATATTCCATCTTACGTGTATCTTGACGCGGTCTTTGAGTTGGATTGTGTACGTGGAGCACCTGGGTGGCACTCTCAGGCACCATTCGTACGCTCGAAATGTAACTGGCTCTGTCACATTTACTTTCACGGTCACCTCGTGTCTGCAATTCATTTCGGTATTATAATATAATTATATTATAAATAAATTATCCAAATGTTATTTGGAGGATTATTTGTCGTGGAGCTATGATGCGCGCACATAGTAGGTTTAAAGGCGCCTCGTAAGGCATAGATGTTGATTTAGCGTGCAAACCATGATTCATACGGCATCTTAAAAAAATTCAACGTCTACATGCTTAAATGTAGTTCTATTACTGGCACTAACTTGACTACACCGGTGCAGGTATGGTTACCGGTCGGGGTGGACCGGACCGTCGCGAGGAGGAAAAATGCAAGTATCGTGTAGGCCAACATTTTGAGTCAGCATCCTACATCGCACGAGGACTTGTGTATCACCATCACCAAATGGGCGTCAATTCTATGGCGATTTTCGCTGATTCAACGTTTCCTCTGGCTCGTGTAGTCAACTTCTTTCAACGGATAGATTTTGCTGCTGAAGGGCTATTGAGAAAATGAGATAAGCATTGATATGGTCTTTAGATAAGTAACGGTTAATGAGGGTAAGGCGGCGTTCTCCAAGTCCTCAGGTTGAAGGGGTTGGCCGGCGGCTTTTAGGAAAACTAGCTTTTAATAGCTATAAAAGCTATTAATATAATATAAATATATTATATTAATTTTCTTTCCCGATGGATGTAGCGACCGAAAGCCCGAAACGAACTCTGAACCTATTCTAACCAAATATGTTGAATCCGGTCCCTCTCCACTCAAGGGTCTGAGACAATGAGTAGCCGTGTGTCACAGTACCTAAGTGCTGTGAGACTAGAGCGACATGTCCTGAACAGTTCCGGGAATCTCGTTGAGGCCCGCTCGGCGGTCCACCTGTGGCATTGCTTTTGGCAGGAAACCAGCCGTTGGCCATGCTTCTTCAAGCCTTTGACATGACCTTTACCTAATGGTGGCTTACTAAATCTACAAGAAGGCATTGAATTTTGGTTTACAAAAAGAACGTCACCTCGCCTCATAACATTAATTGGTAGGCTGTAGAATAGTTGAACACCGGGAATTTTGCAGGCCCGCTCGGCGGTCCACCTGTGGCATTGCTTTTGGCAGGAAACCAGCCGTTGGCCATGCTTCTTCAAGCCTTTGACATGACCTTTACCTAATGGTGGCTTACTAAATCTACAAGAAGGCATTGAATTTTGGTTTACAAAAAGAACGTCACCTCGCCTCATAACATTAATTGGTAGGCTGTAGAATCAAAGTAAAAATACTTTTACTCCGGCAACAGCAATAAAAATAATGCATTGGCTTCCGTTCATGAAAAAACAGCAATTTTCGCTATGGCTTTATCAATACTAGCCATCAGGTAAAGGTACTACGGTACCAGGGGTGTACCTCCCTATAGCATTTTTTGCTATCTTTGAATGCCACTCGGCATACAGCTAAGGACTCAAGCTTAACAAAAACATGCGCGCAAAGTAACCAAATATCACGTAGTTCCTCTAGTTCAAGTAGTTCTTGCCCCATTAGCCCTTCTTCTGAGAAAACAACTTGTTCCATTTGCGCTTGCTCAGTTACGCTCACAGATCATAGTAAAATAGCCAAGAAAGAAATGGCGAAGCCCAGAAGCTTGGGCTAGGTGACGGATCCGCGATCAGACTAGGCTTCAATTGACGAAAAAGACCAAAAAAAAACCTCTTCGGTCTCTAACCCAGTAACTACAAATAAATAAAAATAAGCTGTTTTTGTAAAATAGCGCCAATATAGGAATCTCGACAAGCAGTTTACTTGCTCAATTCAGTTCCACTCACCAACAATGGAAATTGCTAAAAATCATCTGCAGATTCAACTCCAGCAGTGTCCAGATCGTCCAGAACGAGAAAAATGCGAGACGCGTTTAAAAGAAGCGTGCCATCCAGGGCAGCGGAGAATTTCGAGAGTTATCGCCTAAAAGTTCGAGCCAGACTGAGCTGCGACTGATCTGTCGTCCGATACTTTTCCATCTCTTTCTCTCCTATGTAAGTCGCCTCCGCCGTCGACGATTGCCTGCCCTGATCGAATAATTGGACACTTCTGTCGCGTATCCCCACGGCCCCCGCCACCCCTGATGGCTCCCTCGTAAACGAACCTGCGAGGGCGAGGAGTCAGTGGTGGCGGCAGATCTATCGCCGGCGTCGTCATCTTGCCGATGATTGGAGAGCGCGGGGAAAGGCGGGCGGGTCTTTCGGAGATGATGAGGGCGAGGGTCCGACAATCACGTACATCCGCTCGCAGGAAACGCCAGAACGGCAGACGGCAGGACTACTGACTGAATGACGCTGCTGGCTACAGCTAACTAACTAACATTGTCCACCGGATGGTAATGACTGCAATGCGGTTCCTTTCATATTTTTAGCAGCTTTCACCGCTGAAGCCCATATTGCACGTCAGACCTTCCTCCCCCTCCCCCCAACACACAGACCGATTCTTCGGCAATTTTAGCGATATTTTTTTCGAGAAACAAGGTTCTATAGATGAATAATAACAAAAATTGATGCGCCAGAGTGAAGATATCCAAAGGATCAGCCAATCGGAGAATAGGGTCTGTGTGTCTGTACGTGGGATGGGGAGGGGAACGGTCTGACGTGTGAAGCCTGTGGTCTGTATGCCGTGTCGGTCTGACGGGCTTGATACGGCCTGTTCGACGAGGCCGTACACTGTCCGATTGCTGGTCGAGAGGGTAAGACAATCCTTTTCTGTGATTGGTCGAGGTGGCGTTGAACCCAATAAATTTGATCGGGGTTTCCAAGCCACGTTCCCATGTTTATCTCCAGCAGCAAGCAATCGGATAGTGTGTGGCCTTTATGGTGGGTTTACGATTCATGTTTTCATAGAGGGAGTGGTCCGATTTCGAAAAAATGGGCCTGTACTACAGGCCCTGTAGCTACACATTTCTTGATGTGCACCTCGGGAAAGAGAACCCGCTAAAATCATCAGTACTAAAACCAGTGGTGCTTTCAAGGGTGTTAAGGTCAAAAATATCAAAAAATTCACTATTCAAATTTTAAAATTCGCCCAAAATAAAAATGCCAAAAACCGACGTCTCATGAAAAATGCAAGGAGTCTCCAAAAAAAACGCGATGGAGAAGAAAAATCATCTGTATTCATCGGTGGAAGTCATTAATTGAGGTTCGTACTCTTAGAAGTCAATGGAGGGCCAATAAAAGCTCCGTATGTGTAGGGGTTGGTAACAGCTCGGATTTGGGAGGGTCCCCATCCTCAGGTACCAGTCGTTGGTTCAATCGAATAAATCTCCTTTGTTAGTTAGCACGACAGGCAATAATGGGGGAAGGAGGGGGGTACGGGTCGAGTGTCGAGATTATCACCCTCCTTGGTTTTTCTTTGTCCTATTCCGACATTCTCGCAGACTTCTGAAAGATGAGGGTCCCGTTCACGCGGGTATCCTCGATACAAAATTGGTATTTAATACTGATCGATCCCTTTTCTTCCTTTAAACGGAATACTAGGATACGGATAACGGAAAAACCAGTGATGCGTAGATAACACTCGATACTTCCATATTTTGAAACGTAAAATTGTGACACAGTTTGTACATATCTTGACTGCTTGTAAGGGTGTTTAGGACAAAAATATCAAAAAATTCACTATTAAAATTTTAAAATTCGCCCAAAATAAAAATACGCTAATTTATCGGAATATAAAAAATATCTACATATTCTGCAAGGTAAAACAAAGATTTTAAGACCAAGAGCGCTTAAATCGGTTCATTTTTGTGGCCGGAAAAAAATGAAATAGAAAACACTAAAAATGCAAATATTTCGGAAGTACTGTGAGTAATTCAAATTCGAATTAAACAGGGTGTTAGGTCTTGCCGAGACAAACATTTGAGTTCAAGAAAGTTGAAAAAAGGTTGAGAATTGAGGGAGCAATGGTCATTTTTGTAAATTACCAGAGACGGACACACAGACACTTGTTCGAGAAGTGATTCTGATGTGTATTTATACACTTATAAGAGAATAAATACAAATAATAAATAAATCTCTCTTATAAGAGAATTAGGTCTGGAGCCTGCATTGAGAAAATACTAACTCTGTTCAAATGAGTCCAACGCAATAAACACAATATTTCTTTAAATGTGGAAAAATTGAAAAGTCATCGCAGTCTACCCTACAATCAGCCCTGCGCGCCCACCGTAAAGCCTGTAATTTTTGATCAAAGAAAGCTACCGATCTGGCAATGAGTAGCGATTTTTCAGCTTCGTCTCCCGTATTAATAGGTAGACCTATTAATAGGTTGGTACCTGTACCTATTTTGCTCTGGCCAGGCCCTGGAATTTCGGTGCTCCTCCAAGTTCACCCTTTCAGTTTCACCATTAGAGCCATACAATGTTTCGAAAGCATATCAAAATTTCGGCATGAAGTTTTGCACATAGAGATTTTTCAAAAAAAAAATTCCCTCGTCAACTTGGCAATGATCATCGGAGGTCATTCGCCTTTGCTGAGTGCGGAAGACAAATCGCGCCAATGACTAGATCGCCCTCGCTGTAGAAGCTCGTATCGACAGTCACATGAGACTCATCCTCTTAAGGATCTGATCTCCATGGGTGGTAATCGTGGGTGGACAGTGGGAATGGACGGGGGTGGTGATACCAAAATGACCGCATCTATCTCGGCTAGTCATTTCTGATGATGGCCTCTCATTGTTCTAATGGTGCCCTCCTTCTCCTGCTACTATCCAGACGCAGCAGTCTGCAAGTCTGATCCGAATTTTACGAAACTAGTCCTAAAAGTTGTGGTTTGCTCCAACTTGGTGCATATTGTCCGGGCAATCCGATCGGAAAAGGTTAAGGGGTCCAATTCGGCATAATTGGGGTATATTTTTGAAAAAACGCAAAAACTCAATTTTGAAGGCGATGCAGTGGGTTTAGAATTTTTCGAGTATTTTTCCCGGCTTTCCCGCTTGATTTAACATAGGATAGGGGATTTTTTCGAGAAATTTTGAAAATTTTGTTTTTTAATCGGTTTGGCTTGGGATTTCTGATTTTTCGCGTTTATGGCAATTTGAGGGAGTTCTACTGAACCGATTTTGGATTTTTTGAGCTTGTTGGATTCCTTGAAGGTTTTTACATAATTTTCACTACCTATAAGTCAAAATTAGTTGGGTTTTGGTGATCAAAAACTGGTTGGTGACAAAAGCATATGTTGACCCTTTAAAAAAAATTTTTTGAATTCCAAAAAAATATTTTTGAGTAGGTTTTGGCATGACACAAAAAATTTGTAATTTTCTACGACTTTCCCGGACTGAGGAAACCGCAAAAAACCGATTTCTCATGGAAAATCCAAGGTCCAACTGCGATTCGGTTCTTAGGAAGAGAACGTTTCGTCTAACCGCCGACTTAATCGCGTAGACAGAAATTGAAAAGGGGGGCGTACGATAGGTGAGGTGCAGGGGGGTCCTGGGCGGGGAATGGGAGGGGGCGGATGTTGTAAGGAGTGGTTGGGAGGGGTAGGGGTGCCAAGCGCTGGTGAGGGTTGAATCCCGGGAGGGGTTGGGGCACGCGTATTTTCTTTTTGTACCTATTCATACCATTTAACGTACCATTTAAGCACCATTGAGCTCACCATGGACCATTACTCCACAAATGATATAATGATAAACCAACCTACTCCAACAACTTGAAGTTAATTTTCTGAGATACCCAGACAAATAATGTACCCATGTCACTAATCTACTTAGCAGCGTTTCAATTCAACTTTTCCTTATAGTTGAAAATCCAGTTTTACATTTTTCAGTATCTTTACTAAATTACAGATCTGCGCAATTGATTTTTCCAATTGATTTTGAGTGAACTCTATGAACACAATTTTTGCCTCGACCATGCCCATTCACGAAAATTAATGAGAGCCCACTATTTTGGAAGTGGTGACCATGAGACCTACCATTTAAACCATGTACTGCCAATGAACCGTTATAATATATGAAATGGGCTGGTATAAATAATCAGCATGAGAAAACGGATATTTTCTTGGAAAAATTTTACTTTACAAAATGAAAAAAAAAAATCATGTACAATTGACTTTACATCAGGAAATCGGTCGTCACGTAATCCGAATACAAGTCGACAACATGAAATACCCGTCGTACCGCAGCGTCGAAGATGAACAGCGAAGGATACGCGGAATATTGCAAATCCGCGGCTAAAAGTTCGCAGTGAGCATTTCGATGTCGAACATGTCCTCGAGCAGCTCGTCGACTTTGGTGCCGATTTTGCGGGCGATTTCCGTCCTTTGCGTCATGGACAGGGCGAGGAAATGCCAGACGAGTTCGCCGTCGATCACTCCGCGGACCTGGTTGCCCAAGGTTTTCACGGCGCTTTTGTACATTCTGCAATCGGAAATGCGAATTTTGAAGAAATTTAACATTATATCGTCAGCAGGAGAAAGGAACTATGTCAATGTTTTTCATTTTCTGAAAAGTTTTTTGTATTGGAAAAGGTGAAGGGGTCTGAATTGGCATAAATAGGTTATATACCCTATGGAATACGGTACACCGTATATGGCACCCTAGAATTATTCGTATTATACGATCTAGGAAACCTATGGACGATATTATTTAACTTTTTTATCTTGAAAAAACTTTACATTAACTAAAGAATACTTTTTTGGAATGTATGCATATGCAGGCTGTGTAATAAATAGAAAAATCGTCGTTCTTACTTCCATATTTACAGAGTAAATGGGAGTATTGGAATCGTCTATTGTAGGTAAGTAACGATAATTTCAAATCACTATAAAAAAAAGTGTTTTCAAGTAATTAAAATTCTGGATCCACGACTGACCTGTAACCTCTCGGATTCAGGCCAGCAGTATGCGGCACACAGGTGACGAGAAGGTTCTGCAACATGAGCAGACGCCTGTACGTTTTTTCAGGTAACGGAAGCTGGTAGCCGATAGCGCCGTCCAAGGTGGCTGAAAAAAAAACCTTGGAGTTAAGGTAGGGATTCGTCAAGAAGTAAAGACCAACTAGATACGTGACCAGATTGTTTATGAAAACATGTCAAAAATCTACAAAAACTCCAGACAGTTTAAGAGGAGTTTCCTCGTACGTAAGGATTCTACGATTCTTGAAAATTTCAATTTTATATTTAATATAACTCAACAAAATTTCAGGAAGGCTTGAAAAAAGGGACGAAATTCGACTGAAGGAGGCCATTTATACAGCGTTGCCAAGGTACAACCGTCAAAAACCCCCAAATGAGAAAAAAACACCCCCGAGAAAAACCCAAAAGTTAAGGACGAAATATGAATATGCTATTTCACATAAAGAAATAACAACTCCATATTCTACACCTACAATTTGACAGGTTATTTACCGATAAACCACTGAGTAAAGTAGGCAATGGGCAGGTACAGGTGGCAGTGGAATTACAGTCAGGAAGTTAAGGCAACTTTGGACGCAATGTTTTTTTACCTGCTGTAGGTACTTTGCTGTTATTTCTTGATTTTTCCTTAGTCCCCCTAAATACCGTAAAAAACCGAAGAAAAAACCCCAAAATCCTCCTCTGGAGTAAAAAAATTTTTGGAGAGAACTCCTAACTTGGCAACACTGTTGTCCTTACCGAACATGGTCACGTGACGTTTGTCTGCACCGGCCAGATGTTTCTTCTCACGGTCGATTTCAGACGTCCGACATTTGATGCGGAAGAAAGAGTTCACGTGCTGGCCCAAGTGGAAGTCCGCTTTTCGCAATAGCTTTTGTCCTAGGGACATGGCGAACATAAAACAAATCATAACTTCAGCACATAAATCCTGCGTATTGGTCAGCGCTGTGTCAATACTGGCCTTCTGCAGGTTCTGAATTAGCGATGTTGATCTGAAAATCGTTGGAACCTACCTCCGAAACTTTCCAAGGCCAACGGCTGGTACATGTAAAGAATGAGGTTTTTGTCCCGATCGGACACTAGAAATCCGAGGGTCGAGTTGTCGATGAGGAAATCAACCGCAAAGACTTCGGTCGGACGGAAATCCTGCAAAAATCAATTCAGCGTCGAGTATAAGTAGGCAGTTGTAACATCGGCAGCGTTCTGGGGAATTTTCCCATAATCTGGGAATTTTTCGCAAGTAAAAGGGAAATGGGAAAAGGGGATTTTTGAAGAAAAACGGGGAAAATCTGGGAAATTGAGTTGAAAACATAAAAAACCCGTCAAATTTTGGCGTTTTTTGTTCCAAGCTGAGAGAAGAGAGCAGTAGTTGTGTGAGACTTTAGTGAGAGTGCGTTTTGCAACTCTCCTGGCACTCCCACACTCCATTCGAAACCCCTCAATGGGCAGACACTGATTATTCAAACTAGGTACAATTTGTTTGAGCCGCTCAATTTGAGCGTAATAAAAGAATGAAGATTAGCTCACCCGGCTAACAAGCGATAATGTCCTGTACTCTTCTTGAAACCGAAGAAGGACTATCGACTTGTAAACATCCGCTACGAGGATCAACGATTTGATGCTGAGCAGCTGATGTATGTAAACCTGCGTGTCAATGAACGCAACTCCAACCAAGTCATTGTCCTTCAGCTGCCAAATGTAAATCTGTTGAACAAACAGCCAAAAAAATTATTACCTCCTTGAATTCGAGAAAACAGGCATTCATTTCATGAAAAGTTTACAACAAAACGTCGATACCACTAGATGGCTCATAGATAAAAAGAGTCACGAGTTTTTACCTTTTGGCCAACAGCTGAGACCAGAAAGCCGACCACATGAGTAATTGCAGTGATGGGCCCTTTCTGATCTTTATTGTAAACCATTTTTATCCGATTTTTGGTCAACGGCTGCCCTGGCTCAGGCACGACGTCGATTATGTCGAAAAGCCAAATCTGCAAAAAAACAAAGAGCATAGGAGAATAGTTACCTAAACAACTGACCACATACAACTCCAGAAAGGCAAGCATTGACAAAAAGAAACAATGCTCTAATTTTTTTTTTTTGTCATTTTGTAATTGATTTTATACTGGAGCGGGAAGAGTAGTGCAATTTTCTACAAATTTCCCGGACTGTGAAAAACTCAAAAACCCGATTTCACATGTAAAATCCAAGGTATGAGCCTAGGAAAAATTTCAAAAAAATGATGGATTTGACTTGGGGGTTTTTTGGCGCGAATCTTTAAATATTGACTGAACAACATGAAATTTGGTGTTTTTTGAGATTTTGGTCAATGTGGTCAATTTTGAGGGAGTGATAAGGCAAAAATCGCGTTTTTCTCGCAGATTTCTTGGTTTTATCTGAGGGTTTAAGGCAAAAACGTGATGCAGAAGAAAATGTTGGGTGTTAAATTCCCTATCAGATGCATTCCCACCCATGATACCGACTTTTTATACGAGGGCGTCCGTTTATAGGTTCATAATTGCAAAACTGCGATTAGAAAGTGAATTTTTTCGACTCCTACAATATGATGATAAACCGACCTACTCTAACTATTTGAACTTTATTTCCTGAGATACCCAGACAAATAATGTATTTATGTCACTAATCTACTTAGCAGCGTTTTTCATTGGATGGGGGGAGGGCCAAAATATCATGTCACGATCGTTAATCAAGAAAAACCAACTTCCTCAAAATGGAGTAGTACAATTTTGGGATAAGGAGTACATTGATACAACTTACTGTAGAGGCTTTCATGGTGCAGTCCGCTTGGAACGAACCTAGTACAGGTTAACCATTTTAAGTAGGGTAGATGGTTACTCTGAATCTTGCACTTACCCGGCCACGGCTGGTGATGTCTTCGCTATAATTGTAATTAGTTCCGAGGGAAATGTATCCTTTGAGGCCGCTGCGGGTCCCTTCGTAGGCCAAACTCACGTTCTTCAGACATGTGACGTGTTCCCAGTCGTCCAGGTCCATTTTCGTGTTCGGGATGATCTTTGGAACAATTCGAATACGAATAAAAACACGAACAAAATCAACAACAACCAACAGCCATCAGCAGATCAGGGTAAGGTCTACTGTGAGTAGATTCTTTCGGTACCGAAATCTCAAAATTAATATTTTTGGACATATGCCCTTTGTACTTTAAGGTATCGAAATGAACAACAATCACAGACATCAACCACGACAAAAGCCGGATAATTCGATGTTTAACTGCACATATTTCTTCATCCACAATAGCTATAGGTTTAAAATGAATTTCATCAACGGAAAGGACAGTGGTCATCATGGCCTGATAACGTAAATACAGTCTCCAAGCCCTGATAAAGATATTTTAATATATTGAGGCAGTTTTTTACAGTAGACCCTACCCCTGATCTGCTGACAACAGTTTTTCGTTCAAGGGTCGATCATCCATCCACAATAAACAGTCAAGTTTGCTGAAAATGGTACGACAGGCTGATGGAAATTTACAGTTGGCACTGTCGTACATAGCCCTCGGCATACGACACACTCAAGAAAAACAACAACAACCATTTACAGTTAATCAGCAAAATGAATTCGAAAAACGTCATAAAAGACGTGTATACTGACCTCCCAAGACACGGGCGAAAATAGAGAAACGCTGAATTTTTCGCATAATGGAAACATAAATCGGTCATCCTTGCTGTCTTCAACAGAAAGTTCCTGAAATTAAGAATGATATTTTTAAAACAGCAGATCGACGATGAAACTGCAATACTGCCCAATTCAAAGCATCGTTTCTTTCGGGGGCGTCTGGGTTGCTTACTTCTCAAAACTTGGATTGGTGGCAACTTGGCAATTCACGCGTCCATAGATTGCATGGCAAACGAATTGGGCAGTATTGATTCTACACCGACGAGATACTGATTTTGAATTTAGAAGGAAAAACATCGATTTTGAAAAATGTTGAACCCATGTAACATTCTATGAAGAAATTTTATTAAAGATTTAATTTTCTATTTGAGCATCAAAAATTATAAAATCTTAATAAGAATAAAAATTTCTTTCTCGATAGATTACTTACAATATGATAAAGAGAAAAAATAGAATACCTTATCTTCGCCGTTAAACTTGTAATACTCTTTGGTGGGCTCGGCGACGCTGGTCACAATGCAATACGTTTTGCTTTCCAAATGGTACGTAACGAAATGAACAGTGCACCGAAGCGGCACTTTGCGCACTGGCCATGCGGCGTCGTACGACAAGTGAGTAGGAAGTACGCAGATTCTGAGTTCGTTCTGCAAATAAGACCGGACAACCAGGGTTGCAAACTGAACGATCTCAAAAATTATAGGGAATCGTAGGTGAAAATGGCTTTTTGATTCAAAATATCAATATCGACAATTGAAGAGTTCATTACAAAAACGACCGATGTCAAAAAATTCGAAAATTGAGCTTTCAGCGCATTCTGGTAGCTCTTGGCAGCACTAATTGAACAAATAGTCGTCTCGAATCATTAACAGCCTCTGTCAGGTGCTCCAAATTTTCGATGATTCCACAAAAACCTCCTTTGTCGTGGAAATTTTTTCCGTTCTCCTAAAAACCACCTTTTTTTGGCATCGCTCGTTTTTGTAATAAACTCCTCAATTTTAACTTCTATTTCAGTTGGAGTGCGTGGAAAAACTATAAATATTTTAGCGAAAAAGCATGGAAAAACTATAAATATTTTAGCGAAAAAGCAATTTTTATTGGAAAATTTCAATGCCAAAAATGAAAGTAAACAGTCATGAGATAAAATTGGAAGTATTGTAAAGAATAATTTACCT
Source organism: Nesidiocoris tenuis (assembly GCA_036186465.1). Taxonomy (NCBI): domain Eukaryota; kingdom Metazoa; phylum Arthropoda; class Insecta; order Hemiptera; family Miridae; genus Nesidiocoris; species Nesidiocoris tenuis. The sequence goes on along the minus strand of AP028909.1, from coordinate 36,663,332 downwards.
TCTTGTTGAAGTAGAGAAAACCTTGAGGACAATTGACGTTGTGGAAAGCGGCGAAACAAGAGATCGGCCCATCAATGTTCATGGGGTGCATGCGCAGTTCGCCTCGGCCGGTCAGGAATACCCAGTGCGGGTTGTTCCCGCACACGAACACCTGAGCAGGAAATGACTCTTGATGGAACAACAACAAGGCCCGATAATGAATCGAAATATTGGGCCACCCATACTTACACCCGAATATCCCGATATGTTGTTGAAATATCTCAGCTGGTTTATCCGAACTTCTTCATCAGGGTCGTTGACGATGTCGTCTGGACTGAAATCAGAAAAGATCGCTAAATAGAAGAAGTCCTACTTGCTTGATAAAGCACCAATATAAAGTAAACCGTCGTTCCAAGCGTTGGTTTATCGCCTGACAACCGAAGCTGCCCCGGGCGTGCCCTGCCGCCCTCAAGAAGGCGCTCTATGCACCGCGATACAGTTGCCTCGACGGTGGATCTGGGGCCTTTTTTTTTAGAGCACTTTTCAACTCTAGGCTCCTGACTTTGCATTTTTCGATCGGATTTCCGTTTTTACTTCCATATTTACAGAGTAAATGGAAGTATTGTGATCGTCCTAAAATCGAGAATCGGAACGGAGCTTCAGAAAAAACTTTTTCTTATACACATTTACTCAGAATCACTTCCTGAACAAGTGTCTGTGTGTCCGTGTGTCCGTGTGTCCGTGTGTCCGTTAGTCCGTTAGTCCGTTAGTCCGTCTGTCCGTCTGTCCGTCTGTCCGTCTGTGGTCATTTACAAAAATGGCCATAACTCCCTCATTTCTAAACCTTTTTTCAAATTTCTTGAACTGAAATGTTTGTCTCGGCAAGACCTAACACCCTGTTTAATCGGAATTTGGATAACGCACAGTACTTCCGATATATTTGCATTTTTAGTGTTTTCTATTTTATTTTTTTCCGGCCACAAAAATGAACCGATTTGAGCGTCCTTGGTCTTAAAATCTTTCTTTTACCTTGCAGAATATGTGGATATTTTTTATGTACCGAAAAACTGGCGTTTTTTTATTTTGGGCAAATTTTGAAATTTGAATAGTGAATTTTTTGATATTTTTGACCTAAACACCCTTAAAAGCAATCAAAATATGATCAAATTGTGTCACACTTTTACGTTTCAAAATATGGAAGTATTGTGTGTTATCTACGCACCACTGGTTTTAAATCAAATTTTTAAAAGGTGATGGTAGAGTTGAAAATGGAGAGTGAAGAGTAGTACCGCTTCAGTTTTTTGTCCAACTTTTCACTTTTTCATGCATTTTGCAGAGAAAATTGAACTGAAAACCCTTCTTATGATATAAATCACCAATGTAGCACCAGTCAATTGAGCAAGCGATAGGTTTTGCCGAGACAAACCTTCCGGTCCAAGAAATATGAAAAAAAGGTTAGGAATTGAGGGAGATACGGCCATTTTTGTACATATCACAGACGGGCAAACAGGCACTTGAAAAATTTCATAAATTTCCTTCAAAACTGCATTAATCCATTTTCGAGTTTTGTCGATATCGATTTCGTTTTTCAGTTTTCAGTTGCAGTTTTGGTACCTATAAGCAATCGAAAATCAGGCTCTGATCAGGACTTGTTCAGGCAGTGATTCAGAATAAAAATTTGTGAATGCTTAAGCTTCTTTTCGATTTTAGGGCGATGGCTATACTTCCATTTACTTTGTAAATAAGGAAAATGCAGTGTTATGGGGCCGTTAAATGGATGAGCCTTTAGGAATATAAAATACTTACGTTATTTTAGTACAATCCTTCACTAGTAAGGTGCCGATTTTGGAAAAGCGAAGGTTCAGCGAGACATGAGCGTAGGAGTAGACTTGGTAAACTATAACTTCGTTGTCGAGGCGGAGGAACAGCAGAGGACGGTTGCCGTTGTGGCCTAGGCCGACCAGCAAGATCTCCTTCACAACCGGTTCGGTTGTTTTTTGAGCTAGAACAAAAAAATTATCGGATTAATTGGTTGGATATTTTTTGGGGTTGCGAAAACTTGGTAATTCTCTACCGAAGAGAGAAAAACTTAAATAAAGGGAGCAGTTTTGTGGTAAATACCTTTTTCTCTTACCCCATCGTTTTAATGGCCAATAAGGGATAACTAGAAATATTATCTAACAGTGAACCTATGTAATCGTCATAAAGGGATTGACGTCCCAGACAATCCTCCATTCAAGTTTGATTTTCCATTCAACTCGCCCGAGATTTCAAGAAGGGTTCCGCCCCTGTTCTTCCCTTCGATAGACCCGATAACAATTTATTGAATCCAGTGGTGCGTAGATCACGCACAATACTTCCATACTTTGACACGTAAATTTTTGAACCATAGCTATTGATTTGAGCCCAAAATGATCAAAAATGTCAAGAAACTCACTATGCAAATTTTAAAACTCGCCTAAAATCGAAATAAGACAAGTTATCGGAGAATAGAAAATATCCACGTATCCTGCAAGGTAAAACGAAGGTTTTAAGACCAAGAACGCTCCAATCGTGGCATTTTTGTGGCCAGGAAAAAAGAAAATTGATAATACTAAAAGTGTTATTATATCGGAAGTAATGCGAGTTATCAAAATTCCGGTTGAACAGGTTGATAGGTCGTACTGAGTGAATAATATTCACTTTCTGGGAACTGGGATGTTCCCAGTTATATTATCTCGTCTCATTTATACTTTCATAATTGTCTATCGCCAGTGCGATGAATCCTTTCATGATTGTCTTGTCCTTATCGTCAGTTTTTTATTTATAATCGAAGGTCGTCCACAGCGGGATCTTGGAAACTGAACGTAATCGCTTATTGACCTGGTAACATCATACATCACACTTGCATTTTATTATTTTATGTATTTCATGATTATTTTAACAGGCTCACGTCGTTAAGGAGTTGAAGATGGAGCCGCTAAATTAAATTTTTTTTTAAAATCCTTCCCTGCAGCTCCAGCCGTACCTTTCCCTCATTTTACTTGGTGGAGTTGAGAAAAATTAAATATTTACCCATCGATTAAATAAAACGTAATTATTATTTGTACCGCGATCAATTTTACAGCAATCCTGCAATGAATTGTTCGGTCACTCAGATAATTTTTTTTTGTATTCATCAAGTTCTTCACGAACTTACGAGTTATCAAGTTAGCGGTTATTGAGGTAATTGAGTAGAATATTGAATAAACCACTATCATAGTCGTTACGCAGGTATCTATGAATGTGGTAAGGTACATGTCAAGTGACTAGGTCTGACACCGGCCGGCGGATTGACCAATTAGGTACCGTCGTATTCGAAATGAGGTTGTTTGAAATTCGAATGAAACACTTTCCATTCTCAATTACATGAGACATTCTTTCATTCAGACATTTTCCTGATTTTCAAAATTTTCCGATTTTCCTCATTTTACAGATTTTTGAGAAATTTGACTGTCGAAAAAGTTGTCACTTTTTCTCTCCTGCGACCTTGGAAAGCGAAAAAATTCGATGCTCCCACATCGCGTTGTTTTCTCTGGTCGGGGCCCAGCTAAACGAACTCCTACCAAAAGGATGGCCCCACCCACCCAGGCGACGCGCCTTACCGCAGAAGATCGCGCCCCACCACAGGAGTCTGCAAAATCCTTACAGAAAAACGTGAATCACAGACCGGCAATCCGAGGCAGGTGGCCGGCTATTTGAGTCCTTGCCCCAACCGACAAACAGAAGATCAAGTCCCTCATTCCAGTTACCTATTTTCAGTGATTTTTCACAGCCGCCGATCATCATGATATCGACCATAGTTGTACTACTGGCTTGCGCCTTTGTCGGGCCGGCAATGACGGAAAAGATAATTTCGTGAGTAATCGACTTTTTGAAATCCTTAAAATTCGTCCAATTTGTTGAACATACAACACTATATAACAGCTTTTTCAAAGAATCGGCCACTCTGAATGACTTTTTAGTTAGAAATTACTTATTTAATTGCATTTGAGGCTCGAATATCAACGTTTTTTTGGAACTATGCTATGGAAATACAAGTAAGTTAACGGAATATAAAATACCTACAAATTCTGCTAGGGAAGACCAGCATTCTATCAAATTGGTTCATTCAAAACAAGTAATTTGAAAAAGGAAAAAACTAGCGGGGCTATTTCAATATTACGATACTTTGATACGCCAATTTTTGACACAGTTTGATTATATTTTGACTACTTTGGAGGCTAATTGGATAAAAAAATGTCAAAAAACAGGCTACGCAAATTTTATACGTCTTACTGAGAAAAAATCCCAGTTCAAGAAATTTCCAAAAAGGTTAAGAATCGAGGAAGCTACGGCCATTTTTTGTAAATGATCACAGACGGACAGACAGAAAGTGTATAAGTAAACATTTTCAGCTCCGATCCGATTTTCGATTTTATTGTGATTACAATACTTCCATTGATCCATTCACCATCAATGCTTCCATTTACTTAAGTTCAAAATTAACAGAGAAACAGTCGTTGTTGCTGCTATAACCTTCGAAACGAGCAAAATTACTAATTTTTCCCTCAGGACGGATCTGGTGCATACGGATTCTCCTTTCATAACACTGCTGAAGCAGGGGATACATCCTTCCATGATTGAGTCAATGATGTCTGCCCAAGTAGGAGACAACGTACCAATACCGGTACCCCTCATGCGATTCTTGGATGTGAGTAACAGCGATGTCAGTTAATTATTTTCATCTCTCCAATCCTAGCTAAATACTATTTCGATTTTGTAGAATGACTTTTTCGGCGAAACGCTTTTCGGACATCCTGGCCAATCGCTGTTCACAGCCTTTGACACGATTTGGGTCGATTCCTGGGTCCCGACGACAACCTGTTCCGCTATAAGCCCGGCATGTGGTAAGGCAAACAGTTTTTTATTCACTCCATGAATCCTCCATACTCAAAAATTTTGTGGCCGCGACATCGAATCGAACCGCTGATCCAATTTTGGCGCGGTTGGTCCAACTTGGTGCATATTGTCCGGGCAATCCGATCGGAAAAGGTTAAGGGGCCCAATTTGGCATAATTAGGGTACATTTTTGAAAAAACGCCAAACCTCAATTTTGAAGGTGATGCCGTGGGTTTAGAATTTTTTGAGTATTTTTCCCGGCTTTCCCGCTTGATTTACCATAGGATAAGGGGTTTTTCCGAAAATTTTTGAAAATTTTGTTTGTTAATCGGTTTGGTTTGGAATTTCTTGACGCGATTTCTCCTTTTTCGCGTTGTTGCCAATTTGAGGGAATTGTACTGAACCGATTTTGAATTTTTTGCGCTCGTTGGATTCCTTGACGGTTTTTACACATTTTTCACTGCCTATAAGTCAAAATTAGTTGGGTTTTGGTGATTAAAAACTGGTTCAACAACTAATTTTTGACCTGAAAAAAAAATTTTTTCTTGACCCTTTAAACGAATTTGTCAAAATTCTAAAAAAAAATATTTTTGAGTAGGTTTTGGGTAGGTACATGACACAAAAAATTTGCAATTTTCTACGACTTTCCCGGACTGAGGAAAACGCAAAAAACCGATTTCTCATGGAAAATCCAAGGTCTTTAGGCCCGGAACGGGGATTCCGGATTCCCGGAAACTGCGATTCGGTTCCTAGGAAGAGAACGTCTCGTCTAGCCGCCGACTTAATCGCGTAGACAGAAACTAAAAAGGGTGAGGTGCAGGAGGGTCCTAGGCAGTGAATGGGAGGGGCGGATGTTGTAAAGAGTTGTTGGGAGGGGTAGGGGTGCCAAGCGCTGGTGAGGGTTGAATCCCGGGAGGGGTGGGGGCACGCGTATTTTCTTTTTGTACCTATTTATTCATCATTGTGAAAACGTACCATTTAAGCATCATTGAGCTCACCATGGACCATTACTCCACAAATGATATGATGATAAACCGACCTACTCCAACTATTTGAACTTTATTTTCTGAGATACCCAGTTCAGGGGTCGTTCACGGGTTTATGATGGCCTGATGGAGGTTTTTATGTTTAAATCTATGGAGTCCTATTTGTCATTTTGACAGGCATAAAGAATTTAGCGAATTTGAGAGTGAGAATAATGATGAAGAATTTGGACGAATAAAGAATTCATTTGTTTATCCGTTCAGCTCTCCGTAGAAAATACGATCCGACCCGCTCGCCATTTTCGATCAGCTTGAACAAGGCATGGGAAACACCAATAGGAAAAGAGACGCTCAAAGGTTCGCTCTACAATGATCTGCTTCATGTAAGTTTTCACGAGAAAACGCGCTAGAAATAATAGATTTTATCGACAACTACGATTTACTGAAATTCGCCGCCTTTTTTATATTTTTTTTCCAACTTAGGTGCCAACCAATCTCAAAACTCCTTCCTTTAATGTTCTTTCTTATTTCCCTTTATTTTTATTATACAAATTTCTTTTTTTTTATCCTTTTCAGTTATTTTTTATTGGAAATTTATTTCAAGGATTGTCGCATGAGAAGCTCCAATCGGATTTTCGATTTTAGGACGATTACAATGCTTCCATTTACTTCGTTCTACCCAACCCTAACATATCCACCATTACCATTTGCCCCATTCAGGTGAACCAGGTCAATATCACCAATCACACATTTGCCGCCGTCTCTGAGATCCCGTGGGTTTACGTTTTCAACAAATTCGACGGAATATTAGGGCTGAACGTACTTGTAAACGGAAACATGCCGAGCATCTTGACAAGTCTGCGCCAACAGAATCACATAGATAAGACTGTGATGTCTTTCTATTTCAACAGGTAGGATGGATTGATATTCTGCTGAAGAAACTTCCACAGAAATGTGGTTAAAGAATTCGATGACATTACTTATAATACGGAAAAAACTATTTTCCATTTCGAGCAGCTGAACAATTTTTCGGATTTTCTCGATTTTTCGACCATTTTTTTCTTTACGCCCAGCCTCTTCGATATTTCAGGAATCCCGATTCTAAAAAAGGAGGTACGCTGGTATTTGGCGGAGTAGAAAAACGCCATTACAGAGGAAACTTCACGTTTGTCAATTTAGTGCCGGGAGCGCTTGATTGGATGATTAGAGTTAACCAGTGAGTAAACCAGTCAAAATCCTTCAAGAGAAATTAGAATCGATTGCATGAACCAATTTTCTCTACACTAGGATTACTAAGGAGCCGGTAAATTTAACGAGGCGGTACATGCTTGGTGAAAATGGCCCAAACTTAACACTTCAACAGAAATTGTGTCACGCCTAACAGCTTTTACAATAAAATGTTCTCAATTCAAAATTTTTTTTTCAATTCAACAGAATTACCGTGACGACTCCTTCGCAAAAGAAGATGATTTTATGCAAGGGCGGCTGTAACGCTATCATGATGTCAAACGGCAACCCGATTGGCGGCCCAGCCTTGGAAATAGACGATCTGAATAAAGCCATCGGAGCCCAAAAATGGTTTGGGTCCAAGTATACTGTAAGTAGCATTGTTTCATTCGATATTGTTGGGATATTCGATGTTTTTGGGGGAAATCGGCGGCTGTAGAATGAAGATGTAAGTATTCGGCCAAAGCCCCACTATCTACATCATTTGTCAATGATCAATTATTGACCGCTATTATAGCGATAATGTCCTGAGAAGATCTGGGCGAAAAGCTCTACCCATAAAGGACTGCGGTTTTGAAAAATATTTTTAACATCGGCTCGATAATCTACTTAACCCATGATCGCTTGTTTTAGGTCAATTGTGCCAAAATACAAAATTTGCCAAAAGTCAGTTTCACAATTGGAGACAGGGCTTTCGTCTTGAGCGGAAAAGATTACATCCAAAGGGTAAGTCCTTGTTGCAGCATGGAACATAAAAAAAAAAAAAAAAGCATCCGCTAAAATAAACAAAAATAACGCCATCAAAATTAATTTCTGTTCGAAGGTCGCCCTAGGATCGTTGGGCACGATTTGTTTCTCTTCGTTCCAACCGAATTTCGAAAGTAACTCCACAACCTGGTACATCGGCGGCGCTTTCATGTCACGCTATTACACGACGTTAGACGCGGATGCAAAGAGAATCGGATTCGCTGACGCCAATCTATGATTGGTCCACTGAACAGGACCCAACACGTCGCTAAATGGATTCGTTGAAAAATCCTTAAATTGGGCGATCGAATTCTTGTAGTCGATAAGATTGACTGATTATTTTGTACTTTGGAAATAAACCAATGAAGAAAGAAGAGGTTGTATCAATATCAGGCATGAGTCAACCCTTAATTGAATGAGAGCAGCTCAACTCGGTCCCGACCGATGAAAACAACGTTAAAGAATGGTAACTCCCGGAAGGTTAGATTTGACCAAGCTCTACGCTACGGCAGCGCTCGAACCCCTTGGAGGGTCAAAGTCAAACTAAGCACCCCGTCCCCCGCACCAAAATGCCCCAAGCCATCCATAACTACCTGATTGTTAAAATTTGGCCAAAGCTGCAGAGCATCAACATCTAAGAGAGATCATGGCCATTAAAAACTGACAACTTGAACACTAAACTTACAACTCTTACACATTTTCATGCTATAGCCGAAGTGCACGAAATAAATTCGTTTTTTTTTTTCAACACAAAAACTACACGTTTGACTGGTGAAAAGAGAGGATTCTTGGGCTTGCCAGTATTCACAAAACAGACTACTAGAAGAGTTCCTTGACGATCTTGATTGTTTTGGTTCTCAGATGCTTGAGAAATTCAGAAAAACGCCAGACTGATGCGATTGTGCCGCACCCTTGGTTGAGACACGCGACATTCGTTCGAAATTTTCCGGGGGGAGTTGCCATAGAATGGTCCCACCCACCCCGGCTTGGTCCCACGGTGAAATACTGCCAAGTCAATCCCGCATACCCGCTCGAGCCCATAAAAAATTGAGGAATCGCCAGTTTTTGATTTTGGACAGAAATCTGAAAGCTGGATCTGAATTTGACTGTTGTTTCGACTGAATATTTGAGCCCGCATCAGACGTCAGACCGTTCCCCTCCTCATCCCAGGTACAGACACACAGACCCTCTTCTCTGATTGGCTGATCCTATGGATATATTCGCTTTGGTGCACCTGCATCAATGTTTGATTCATCTATAGAACTTGGTTCCTTGAAAAAATCAACAATTAATTTGCATGTCAGAATTACCTAAGAGTCGGACTGCCCAGACAGTCAATGTTGGAGAAGGGAACGGTCTGACGAGTGATTTAAGCCCGTATCACACGTCAGGCCGATCTCCTCCCCATCCCACGGACAGACACACAGACCCTATGCTCTGATTGGCTGGTCCTATGGATATGTTCACTTTGGCGCACCTGCATCAATGTTTGTTATTATTCATCTATGGAACCTTATTTCTAAGAAAAATTTTCAATGAATTCGCACGTAAAAATCACCAAAGAATCGGTCTGACCAGACGGTCTGTGGGATGGGGAGGAGATCGGTCTGACGTGTGATACGGGCTTTAGAAAGGACCGAGTTGCCCAAACGCAAAAACCAATTTTGCCAGACCGGACCGAGTCGAGTATCACCCATTTGAATACCTAGATTGTCCGTCAGCAGTTTGGAGAAAAATGGTCTTCGGCTAGCAGAGTGTATAACACTTTTCTTTTCATCTTTTGGAAGGTTTCTGAAAAAAGGAAAGCATCTTCATCGAGGTATAGCTTGGCAGACAGTTTGAAGTCGAGCCTTCCATAATATCTCCATCATCAGACCCCCTCCAATTGAAAAAATTTTGAGAATAGAGTGAAAGCGTTGTTTGTCATCATCATCATCATTAGTTACGTCGAATCAGTTGAAATTCCATGAACATCGTGCTCGGTTCAAAACAGTTAGTTATTTGAGAGTACGGGATGAAGAGGAATGTATCGCGATGAATGGACTCGGATATTCTTATGCTCCTCTTGGGTGAAAACGGTTGTCGGTTGTGTTCTTAATTGAAGTCCGGGATCGAGTCATCTCTTACCGAAGATGAAGCCGAAGCAGGATACAGTCGACTTGACGAAGGTGACATGGTCTTAGGCTCCGGGGGCTTGGGAATGTTCAAAGTCCCGTCGTCTGTCTTTTCTCCAGGCTGGGAGGGGCTTCTCGACATATTTTCAACCGAACGGCTGTTGATAACTTGTTCGCCAGATTGCGATAAAGTGATCGGCGGCCCGGGGACCGTAGCTCTGGATTCCTCTTTCAAAAGAGGAGGTAACTTATTTTTTTTGTCGAGCCTCCTTCTGAACTTTTTCGGAGGCTCAGCCGTCGAGATCGATTCGGGTTCGGGCAGATCGGCTCCGGGTGCGAAATAGTCGACGTCTTCGGCGCTGCTTTCTAACCCGGTCGGCGATGAGTAGTCCGCTCTGGGCATACAAATTTGGTCGCACAAGTGGCGCCCAGATTCTAGTCGGACGTTGTACTTGAGGTAAAGACATCCCATTATGAGGGTGATCGCACCGAACGCGAGCGTTGTAAACACTTGTACATCCCAGGAAGGCCGATCTGACATGACTGTGGCGTTTCTTGTAGTGGTGTTGATTGATGTTTGTGGAATGTTTGTTTTTGAAATAGACAATATCCTCTGTTTACTGTACGCATAGAAATCGACGGTGAAACTGCGATACTGCACAATTCCAAGCATGTGTCTTTTGGGGGCGTCTGGGTTGCCTACATCTCAAAACTTGGATTGGTGGCTACTTGGCATATCCATAGATTGTTCGGCAAGTGGTTGGGCAGTGTAGATTCTGCACCGTCGATATATTGTTGAAATCCAAGCACTCGCATTTGCAAACTCTAAGTGATCTTTGTAACTATTTTACAAGTTAAAACATCAACTAGAAAATTTGCATGCAGACGATTAGAGCGATCTTGGACTTAAAATCTTTGTTTTACCCATCATGCAGAATACGTTGATATTTTTTACATTCCGATAACAGGACGTATTTCGATTTTAGGCGGCTTTAAAATTTGCCATGTGTTTTTGACATTCTTGATCATTGCAGCCTCTTAGTTATTAGTCAAAATTGAATTGCGTTGGTCCAAAAATTCAGGTATCAAAATATGGAAGTATTGTGCGTTATCTACTCACCACTGGTTTTTTTTCTAGAACAGCAAAAACGGCAAAACTTACCTGTTTCATCGGCTTGAGCTAAAGTTGGCGGCGCTGAGAGGCTGTCGGTCAGTATGTGATTGCCGTGCCCTATATTCGAAATTAGGTAGCTCAGCTTCAGATCGGGTAGAGAGTAGATTTCCAGGTGACCATTGTCTCGAGTTAGGACGGCCCAAAAGGAAACTTTGGTCTCGGCTAGATGTTTCCTCCACCTGTAAAAGCCGTACATTAGTACTATGGTTAACATTTTAAAACATGCTTATTGAGCAGGGGGGTGTCACTTATTAGATGCTAGATATGGAACGGTTCTAAACAGAAATGTAGCCAATAGTGCTAGCTTAATATCGATAGTCCAAGCTATCAAAATTCTATTGACAGTTTGTCCAAAAAAAATTTTTTTAATTTAAAGACATTAATAGGTAGGTTTTCTAGAATAAATACGATGCAGCTAAGTAATGCACTAGGTAGGGTTAATCGTTCAATATGTCGAGTTCCATTAATGATATTGGGGTAAATTTGCCTATTTCGCTCAGCTTTTAATGACTCGAGACATGAAATTTAATGGGATTTTGAACGTTTTTGCTATAAACGTTTTAATTAACTTTTCGATCATCGATTTTTCAACACAATTGATTTCACCTCTAATCATAACAACATAGTTTCATTTAGGAGGAATCTTGTAGATATTAGTTTTCGGTCTTTTCGGGATTGTGAAAAATTCAAAAAGTCAGAAAGTGGCTCACTAAAACTTGCATAAAGCTGAAACGGTTAAACCTACAATTGTGGAATTGGTCTTATTCGAATCATCATCAAAAAATCGATAAAAAAAATATGGGGCATAAGGCGCTACAATTTTTATTATTTATTTAATACGCATTTTTCAAAACTTGGGAGGCCTAAAAGAGACTTATACAGTTGAGGTAGTGACTTGGCTGAAGAATTTTGCCTGTCCAATATTCTGTTGAGCTAAAACTATCGATAATTATTGATGATAGTATCGGAACTATCGATAGTGCCCTACAATCGATACAAAGCACTAGACGGCCGGATGAGCATGCAAAGGCTTCGTTCTCCTCACCATGCCGGCTTCCTGTTTCCACCGCCGGGGTTGTTAGTTGCTGGGTCCGCTTCTTTTTTAATACTCAAAGGGACCGGTTCTCCATAAAGCAGTTCTTCCTCGTCATCGATCGTTTCACTGCAACAAATAGCGTATTTATCGGAATATCAGCATATTTAACAGAATTGCGCAAAATATTTAGCGGAATTCCGCAAGATATGTTGTAGATTATTCGCAGAAAGATATCGCTCTACTTACGTTTTGACATTATCGATAACGTATTTAGAAGGCAGCGTATAGGTTTCAGACTCGAGCTCCTCGGCTGTCATCGAGAACAGACCGCTCACATCGCGGTACATGCAAATATTCGTGACCGTCGGCCTCTGAAACAAATGAAAAATTACGTTTACTACACGCCACTGGAGTATCGGGGGGACTCAGTCAAAAAATTGTTATACAATTCGAGCGAAATTCAACTCACTGTGGGTATCTTCGGTTTGGTGACAACCAGATGAGCAACCAACTTCCCGCTGGATCGCGTTTCCTTCAATGTGAGAACTATGATCTGCCCATCGCCGGCCAAGCACATGACGAATGGGTCAGCTGATGACGCTGTGACTAAAGGCGAACCCAAGTCGATCGGAAGATGTTGTATTGACTCGCTTCCGTGAAGAAGGCGCACTCCCATAGTTGAAACCTTGAAAAACAAATAATGTTAATGGCCATCATTGTTTTATTGAGTTTTTCGGCATAAACTCGCATTACGTGATAATGAAAAAACTGAATTTTTTTTGGCCGTTTTTACTCAAACTGTTGATTTTTTTACAACAACAAAGTAAAAACGCTGCTAAGTAGATCAGTGGAATGTGCAGATTAGTTTTCGGTATGTCCGAAGAACTCTGCAAATTTTGCACAGGGGTTCATTTTCGCTTGCAAAGACAAACCTTACGATATATCGGTAGGTCCTTAAACACAGAATTTAGTTATTATTATTATATTCTCTGAATAATCAAATTAAAAATGCCTCAAGAATGCTTCAGGACCATTGTTGAACCCTGACGCGCTCTCATGTTGCCTAGCGCAACTGGTCGTAGTGTGAGTGCGTCACCTTGTTGGTGTCATAGGCTAGTGGTCGTAAGTAGATCAATCAACTGTATCTAAGAACCGATGCCGAGTTCCCAACTTTTTCCAATTTTTGTAATTCGACCAAATTCTTTAAATTGAAGATATTGGGAGGACAGAAGTTTTTGTGGGGATTCCAACGAGTGGAAAACGAATTTTGTGGCTGACGAAATTTTGAAAAACTCAAAAATGCCTCACTAAAACTGCAATAACTCCTAAACGGTTGAAGCTACCGGAGTGGCGATGGTCTCATTCGATTCAGCATAGAAAAATCTATAGAAAATGATGCCTCACATGCCTATGTTGCTTTTTTCCTGAAAAGCACGAATTTTTCTCACTTCAACAGCTGTTTTACTGGCCTTAAAATTAAGGTAGGGTTCTGCCGAGACGTTAGGACCAACTAGATACAGAACTTGATTTTTGGTAAAAATTTCAAAATTTTTCGATAACTCCTTCCCCCTAAAAAAGCCCGGACGGCGGACGGCGTACGGCGCACGGCGTACGGCGGACGGACAAAAAATTTTTATTGCAGATTCGGATTCTACACCCCTTGAAACGTAAACCAACAAATTTCAGGGGGTGTTAAAAATTTTTTTTTCCTGACCGATTACAAAGGTTCATTTCTTAAGAAAAATGAACCAAAAACATTTAAAACAACTTTTTTCCTCTAAGTAGGGTTTTTAGCTTAGCTGATAGGAGTAAAAATCATGATGTCACGTGAAAAACCATATGCAGCCCAGCTTACTTGAACGATGTACTTGTTGTTCCCCAAGTTTCCAGAGAAGATCGTCGGTTCGCGAGTGTTGAAACCGGAATGGTCCAATTCGTTGATTTCTTTCCCCGTTTGAAGAATCTGCCAAAGAAAAGAAAAATTTTCAAATTTCGAGGTCGCCAAACCCACCGGAATTCAACCGTGGAATAATTCGATGATTACCATAGTCGCCTCTTTTTGGGACATTATCATGAAGGAATGCGTGGCTTCTTTAGAGTCGCCGATAACTTCAGGCTTGCTGCCAAAGACTGTCCACATGTTGGTACATCCGTGAAGGACAAACGTGGTCGCCACCTGTTGACAGGGTTAGGCATTATGATCAGGCGCAGAAAACAAAATTAGCCATAACTCAGTTTCGGGTTCACAAATTTCTCAGCAAATCCCCGATTGCCAGGCACAACATGATAACACAAAACGTTTCTATTAATATAGAAACTGTGGTACTAATCGGTGTGGTCAAATCGTATCGGAAATATTCACCTGAGGCCTGATGGATCGTTGAAGGACGCACAGCGCTCCGTTTTTGCCGTAACCGGAGCTCGTAACCAACTCAATATCTGGATTGGGATTGTTGTTGAATTCTTCAGAAAGAAACGCCGGCTCGCCCATGGAGACGTTGCTGCAGGGACCGATATTGAGTAAGCTGTCGCATACCTGAAAGCATCGAATTGTTGTGTTGCTGATTTACTTCTCAAAAAATATATATGTTCCAGCGAAAAAAAAAGCAGTTGGATATCTCGTATTTGAAGTATGCAATTGGTTTTTTAATAAAATTAAGCACAAATTATATAGTAAAATTTTTGAATTTTCAGAAGAGTCATAATTATCATGCTATACCTCAAAGGAAAACGACGTGAGGTGAACTGACGTTTGAATTTCATTCCCGTACACTTCCAGTTCGTCTTCGTCGCGAATTTCAGTAACGTCCGAAGCCATGCAATCGCCTTCACAAAAAATAAATTCTTTCCAGGTTATCATGGTTTTTTGAAATTGAAAAAAAGGTAGAGTTGCAGCGCAGCCCATACGATCCAAAAATCCTTCAAGCTTGTTTGAGCCATTCAAGCGAATGAAGTAACCAGTCAAATTCATGTAAAAGCAGCAGCAATGCAAGAGCCTCCAGTCCGTGTTACATACCGAGTGTTATCACTTCAAATTTCCTCTTTTTCGTCTGCGGTTGGCACAGATCAATCGTAACGACAGGCTGAGGTTTCAGATCGACGGTTTCCTTTTCGGTCAGTTTGAGCAGTAAAGAGTTGCCCAATCGGGAGCCGAGAAAGATGAATTTGTCCTCGCAAAGCGCCATCTGTAAACCAGGAACATGAATTAGTCTGTCTAGAATACGTAAGAGTTGGTACCTCAAGATGAAAACCCGAATCGAAGCCGGATGCTTGGAAAAAGGGGAATTTTCGTTGTTTTGTTGGCAATACTGGTTCGCCCTAGGATCGAAATATTCAAGAGTGATCCAGGGCTGATGTTGGCAGAGACAACAACTCCAGGAAAATGGTGAAAACGGGAAAATTCCCTCCTTGTTTCACACTCCTGCCCCCAGGTACAGGATCCTATGCATTCTTTTATCGAAGACAGACCATACACTGCAGAGGTAGGTTTCAGTGATAAGCGGTTACCCTCGGTGAATTTGGCTCATAACAAACGCCAAGTTCAAGTCCAAAACCCCGTATAGAGGATGGACAAAAATTTTTTATTGCAGATTCAGATTCTACACCCCTTGAAATCTAAACGAACAAATCACTTTCAAGCACTTTCGCTCGATATGATTGGTTCGAGAGCTTCGATGGGTAGGTAAGTATTTTTTGAAAAATATCAAATACACGGTACTCACAGAGGTCGTAAGTACGCTAGCTGCCGCCTTTTGGAAATGGAAGTTCTGTATGCTGCGCATACTGTCAGCGAGTAATGTCAGCACGAACAGCTCCCCAGTCCTCAGGGACATGACCAGACGGTCCGGTGCGAGGAAGCATACTTGCACGCCGTCGAGAGACATTTTGACGCCTTCTTGCACCTCTGCAATACGAAATATTAGTACGCTGTAGAGCCTAGGTAGCTGAATACGACTGTATCAACATAAACAAAATCTACTAAGATCGAAACTCGTCAATCAGATTTCCAACTTACTTAAGGGAAAATTCGTTGACAGATCAGTAACCGAGTTCAACGAGACCCCGTAGGGAGGAACACTTTGATTGAGGTAGATGATTGCGTTGTGCGATACGACGAGAGTACCTGCCAACGGTTTGGACACCGGCACCAGAGCCGTACAGTCCATCGGTAGATTGTTCACGGACCAAATGACAGGGTGGACTTTTTGGTCCATATTGAGCGAGATAGCGACCATACAGCAAGTGTCACGGCGCACGGCGATTCTCCTATAGGCAGACGAAAAAATCAGCAGTTGCATTTGACACGTTTTATTTGGTACAAACAGTTAACAGAGAAGGATACAGTTCAATGGCATTCGACCAATAGTCTACGGAGTTCAATTTCTAGCGGATTCATTACAATTTTGAAACGTTTATAGACGTCCGCCCACACTTACCCCGAGAATGTCTGCATCGGTTCGTAGAGGATAAGAAGCGTGGGCTCGTTGTAACCGTGCAAGAACTGCACATCCTTGACGTTTTCCATTTTCTCTTCAATGTGCTTGAGCGTAATCATGTACGATGTGAGGATGGGCGGACGGTTGGCAGCAGTCGCCGGGTCCGTGACGGGAGCAGGAGCCGTCGGGTCATCAATGGGATTTTCACGCCTGAAGGGAAGAACGACGAGCTTCCGACCGAAAACCAGCATTACGGCGCAGCGGCCTTCCGGGTCTACGCGTACGATGGGCACCGAATAATGCTGCGTCCATCCAGCCTGAGCATCGAAAAGACAAAAATGTATGTCAAAATACGATCGCTTCATTGTAGAGTTTGTAAAGTCGTCAATCGAAAGCGCACCTGAACCTCTTCATCTTCAAAGTAATGCATTGAAACCGTGTGGAGAGAATTGGTGTCCAAGTCGTATTCGACTATGCTCAATTTGGCATCGCGGAAGCTAAGCAGCAGCGAGTCCCTTGTCGAACCGATGAAACTGACGCACTGCATGGACATGACGTCACCGAACAGCGTATACGATGCCACACATTCCAACCTCATTTTCGGCGGGTTCCTGTCTGTGGGGCGGAGTCGGGCGAAATCATGATTACGGATACTATTATAATCGCAAGCATTTGATTTAAGATTCGCATTCGGTTGACTTTGTGAGTTGAGTTGGTAAGTTGAGTATGTTGGTAGAGTTAGTGAGCCGAGTTTGTGGGTTGTGCTCGAGCGTTGAGTTTTTGAATTGAATGGGTTTCAATTGCACCAAAACTGTGCTGTGGGACGTAAAATATTGCATTGCTGTTGGGTGTTCAACCCTGGCTTTAATCCTTGTTTTCTAGGCGTACCTGTATAGGTATGGCGTTTTGTGGCGTCAATTTCCGGCATGAAGCGAAACACACGGATGATATTGGCGCCGGCTACAACCAGCGATTTCTCAGATCGGTTGAAGAAGTAGCAGGTCAATGAGTGTTCAATACCCGTTGCCGGATGAGTCAGCTTACAAATTGAATACATTTTTCTGGAACGAATCGAATATTTTTGACACACAGCAACTACCTAAGTACTACGGTACTACTACGTAGGTACAAACTAGTACTAAGTAACTTCTAACTGTTCTGTCATTATTGTATCATTATTTCATGATATTTAACTACGTAGGTACAAACTAGTACTAAGTAACTTCTAACTGTTCTGTCATTATTGTATCATTATTTCATGATATTTATTTAGACTACCGCTGTTCGTACTTCTAATTCAATTCGTAACTACTTACCTATTTTTACTAGCGCCGGCGATTGAAGCAGAGTAGGAACGCGAGCGCAAAAAATAACGACGAACTCAGCTTCTAGAATTACAGCATAGGCTCTCGAAAAATCATTTTGTAGAATGATCCAGAAATGCACTAATTTACGTTATAACTGAAAAAATATGAAATTGGGTAAGTATGTAGTAGGGATCATCTCTGTGCTTCTCTCGCTGTCGGCTCGCGTACCAAATCAACACATTAGTAAACAAAGGTCGACCGTATAACAACAACAAGGTTGTTCTTGCTGTTGCGGTTCAGCAGTAGCAGAGAAAACGAACAACTTTTTAACCATCAAGTTCACCGCTCAAAGTACAAGGGTCTCTAATTTTTTTAGATACCTACCAAAAAGTGGCGAGGTCTCATAGGGCAACCAGGTCTCATGACCATCGTTACTCAAGAACCATACCATAACTCATGTCTATGGTTCTTAAGTTTGGTCTAAGTTACCAAAATCCTTGACACTGCTTGCCCTGCTGACTGAGAATTTGCCACTGTTACCAAATTTGCTGTACTTGGGGTGGGTTCGTCAATCCAGTTTATTCAACGAATAAATATTATTCTCCAAATAAGTGGCGTTAAATGCCACATCCAAATTTTTTGGAAATGTAGACTATGAATTTCCACGTCATCTAACGACCAAAATTTCCAAATGAAAGGCGTAAAGCGTTACTACGCTGAGCTATTGGATCGGAGAGAAAAAATCACAATTTCAAAAATAATGTGATATCCAAGGTCATAATTTTTATGGGAGGCCACAGACGGTCAAATAAAAATGAAGAAATTGGATCGAACGCTCAAACAACCGCTAAAATCGGGCAGACCATGAGAGCATCCATAATTTTTTGCAATTTCAGCATCCAATTTTGGTAATTTGAGCAAAAACGATTTTTTTCCCTACCTGCTCAAAATCATGGCTTTTATTCCGCTGAAAGCATAAATAGGGTACGTAAGAGAACAACGCTTCACAGGATACGGATTTATTTATACAAATCGATTCCTTACAAAAGTGCACAACTTCAAGTACCCGTAAAGATGCACCTTAGGTAAAAATAACTCTTCTTAAATAATACAGGTAATTAGGTGTACTTACATTGCTAGGTACCAATTATGCTACAAAAATACTTTTACCCGAATCAAACGCTTGAGTATTGACAAGTAGGGTGATGTGGAGATCGTTGAAGTTATTTCCCTTTTTTCGTCTCTTTGCACCGGAGAAATTTGAAAAATATAGACCCTCGAAAGCTTTTTTTGCCCAGCGACCATAGCTTGGTGACCATGGCATACCCCGAGTATTCGCTCAATAATCGACTCATGCAAGAGAGGCAATATAGAGGATACAGGCCGATACATCAAGTAAAGCAGGTTACCCCCTGATAGAGTTTATCCCACAATGAGAACCATCTGAGCTCAACACTTGGAATGTTTTGCATTGAATGATGTATAACCTTTTGCCAATATGAGGGCAAGTCATAAAACAAATACCGTTTGAGTCGAAACATATTCAACAATACAGGATACAGTATAAATTCTAACTAAGCTAACCACCAGCGGAGTGATAATTTTGAATGTTTTCTGGTATCATCCGATAAACGCTTAAATAACCACTTGGCTAAACCAGATGCTCCACATTAAAACAATTCTAGTAGTAGGTAGTTAATTGGTGGGATGGGAATGTAGGAAGATCCGTCACATACATGTCACATAATAGAATCGAGTATCATCTACCACAATTTGGTGTAAACACCCTCACACAATTTAAAACGAGGCGCAGTAATCGTCGACAGTGCGGTAGAAAGGCTGCTTCTGTTGATAAGCGCTGGTAAGATCACAGGACTCTACTTTTCAGCATTTGTGAATATTCTAACCGACGAAAAAATCGCAAATCAAAACAGTCCGACATTTTTCTTCAAACTTCCCTGTTTCCACTTCGGAAGTTCAGTGAACTGAGAGTACTTCATGCCAAACACGCTACTGAAGTCCGCAGCTGACAGGTAGATCTGGAATCAGGATGTTACAAAATTGAAATCTGGACCCGTCAGGTTTTTTGTAGTTCCCCGGAAGGAGGGAACTGAAGGGAAAGTATGGTAATGTCACCCAATGGTGCGTAGATAACACGCAGTACTTTCATATTTTGGTAGGTACATTTTTTAAGCAAAGCAATTTGATTTCGACCAATTCGGTGGCTGCTATGATCAAAAATGTCAAAAAACACACTGAAATTTGAAAACCACCCAAAATCGAAAAACATCTAGTTACAGGTACATAAAAGTCAACAAATAAAAAATATCCACGTATTGTGCAAGGTAAAACAACGATTTTAAGACCAAGAACGATTAAATCAGGTTTTTTTGTGGCAAAAAAGAAAACACTAAAAGTGCTGATATATCAAAAGTACTGTGAGTAATTCGAATTCCAGTTAAACAGAGCAATAGGCCTTTCCAGGACAAACATTTCAGTTCAAGAAATTTGTAAAAAGGTTAAGAATCGAGGGAGCTATAGCCATTTTGGACAGACGAACACACAGACACTTGTTCAGGAAGTGATGCTGAGTAAAGCTGGATCCACAGGTGCATTTATCTCTACGTCCTGCGTTCTGCGTAATGAGATCTGATTGGCTGCCAGGTTAAGTTACCTGGTAATGTGAGCGAGCGTAAAACTGGCAGCCAATCAGATCTCACGTAGGACGCAGAGAAAAACGCACATGTGAATCCAGCTTAAAAGCGTATGAGTAAAAATTTTTTCAGAAGCTCCTATTTTTTATTCTAGTATGATTTCTTCCATTTACTTTGTTAAATATGGAAGTATAACCGGAGTTTTCCCCGTTTTCCTCCTTGAATTTTTCGTTTCCTCCCTCAATCCGATATGTTTTTAATTTGTATCACCATGGAACAATTATTCAACCTCTTTGTGCTGGTAGTCGACACCGGAAGGAAGCTTTTCTGGATCCTTCTCCCTCAGGACGGAAAGCGGGTATTTCTGACAGTCGTCGAAATTAGGCACATTCTCCGCCACAATCAGATCCACTTGAAGGACGGGCTTCTGCTCGTCCAATTCCCTCCTGATGTCGTCGAAAGTTTTACCTTTCTGCAAATACAACGAACCATGGACACGAAATCGAATTGTTGCAGATCGAACAGTATTACAAAGATTTATCGTTGTGTTTCCCTCAACACCTGATTGTGGCAACACTGCGCATGTCTAATGTGAACATTAACAACTTGACGAGTCACATGGGTCGTTCGAATTCAAATCGTCTTAATAATATAACCTTTTCCATCGACGCGTTACCAGGCACTTTTGTGTAAGCTTCATACCTTCCAGAAATTGGTATCCCACGATGGGAAAAATCCAGTGAAAATAGGCGGCTCGTGGCCCTGGATTATCTGGACGACAGGAATGTCAGGGCTTCTTTTGCAAGGGTCTGCAATGAAAATTAAATGGAATTGTTCCGTTATTGAGCCTTAGAACTGGAAACTGCAGGGTCTGTCGGGAAGAACAGATGTTTGGGGAGGTTTCAGTGATGTGGGAGGTTTTGGGGATGCTAAGCTAAGTTTGTTACCATTCATCTATGGAACCTTGTTTCTTGGAAAAATTATCAATGGATTTGCATGTAAAAATTACCAAAGAATCGGTCTGTACAGACAGTCTGTGAAAGGCAAAAGGCCTGATACGGCCTTGAAGGCTCATATAAATGACTTCATCTAGAAATAACTTATTTAGAATTTATTTATCTCATTATCTCGATTATTTTTGCGATTTCAAAACCTTTCGTCGTTTCTGATGGTCCCTGCAATATATTATAATATTGGTCCCTCACCCGTATCCAAATATTCCGATGCGAATTCCATAGCTTTGGATTTCTCCTCCTTGTTGGCTTTCAACCCAATCCAAATGAATATGGTGTGGAAAGCGTCCAATATCATGACATCCTCTCCGATGAGATCACTCTGCGAGAAGTTCATCGTTTCTTCAACTAAACAAAATGCGTACGACGTCAATTATTCAAAATGTACATATGATTCGTGATATTTTCCAAATGCAGGCATTTTCATAGCTTTGATTCTTGGAGCTAGTTTAGGGCTAATAAAAATCAAGCAATCGGTAAAACCTGCTCTGGTAGTATTAAAATTTTGTTTTAGGTGGCAACAAAATAACAAGTTGAACAATAAACCGATGAACTAGGCGTTGGTGAAATTTTCGGCCGAACTTCGACTATACCATTGATAAAACAACCTTCTCGGCCGACTATACAAAAACAAAAAGCTGCAAAAAAGCTACAATTTAGCTACTCAGCAAAATATGAAATTTTCTCGGGCTTGTCGAACCATTTTGCCGAAAATTTTGTAAAATTTACCACTCACCCTTGAAGTAACCGCTGGCGTTGGAACAATGGAAGAGCCTTATGGATGTGAGCTTTGAACTCATTTTTTTACTTCTCGCGTTTGCATAGACTCCTTCGTTATTGATGTATTTCCAAAATTCCGGTTTTTCGAGGCCTGGAATTCGACAATAACGATGGATAAGTCAGCTCAATGCACTTATACCGAACTTATGCTCAACTTATTGATACCGAACTTTTTCGCACCTTCGTACAATACAGCAAGTTCGCCATCGCATATGCCCTTTGCCACATTTTTGGCCATTTCCCTCTCATCGCCCGTGGAGCCCTTGCCGCACCACATGAACGACGATTCCTCCGTTTTGAGGATGAAAACGAAATTCGAGTTCAGCGAGGAGAGTTGCATGGGCACCTTGAACAAAAGAAGGTTGATGGTCTTTCCGTTGCCGAAGGGCTAAGGCGCCAAGTGCGTAAAATCTAGTTCGCCAGATGTGCAAGGTTCGAGTCCTGCCAGAGAGCGAAAAACGATTGCCATTTTCCACTGGATCTCCTCATTGCTTAGCAGCATTTCCTAATGTTTTGTGAAAATGTTACCGATAATTCAACGGCTATCAAAATTTGATTGCATCGGATACTCACTTGTACCGTGTTCGTATTGTAAATGTTATTGCCTCGAACTTGAAGTAGTAATTCTTTCGGCATTTTGTCATCATGTTCGCCTTGCAGGACGATCAGTTTGCCTCGAAATGCGGCTAGGAAATGCGGCGGTTCTTTGCCCTGAACGGTTCTAACTTGAACTGGAGCGCTGGCCAATGAAGGCTCTTGGTTCATCGTAAGTTTGGCCAATGAGGTGCGATCTGGTTCTATTTTATCTTCACCCTGAAAACAGATTTAAAATATTATACAGATAATCTGTCATATTCCGCCGACGCGAATAGACGCAATTTGAGATGTTTCATATTTTTCTCTTGTGCATTGTACTTACACAATAATTGTGTAATAATTCCAACAATTATTGTTGAAAAAAATATTGTAAAAAACACTGCTGAGTAGGTTAGTGACAGGTAAATCAAGCAAGAAACCCGGGAAAAATACCCCGAAAATTCTAAACCCACGGCATCACCTTCAAAATTGAGTTTTTGAGTTTTTTCAAAAATGGACCATACTCATGCCAAATTGGACCTAATACACAGGTACTAATGTACCTGTATGACCAGAAGTAATCTTCTGGACATTATGCACAAAATATGAGATAGCTTGCGTTGCCACTAAAGTAACGATATACAAAATGGAACATTCGTACGATGGCACTGTTAGGTAACGAAGGTCAAGAAGGCATTTTCACAATAAAAAAGGTCTACCTTCCAATTATATACGATGCTCGACTCGGAATCATTATGTTTGTACGAGTATTTGATTATGTAGCTCTCTGCTGAGTGGAGGATATGTTTGTTTTTGTTGTTCGTCTCCACCAGCGAGTTGGCTCCGATTTTCCAGACTTGGAGCGAGCCCGTCCCATCGTCCAAGAGCTGCTCCTGAGCGGCCAGTTTCAAATCGCTGTGCAACACCGACGCGTCGATTTTCAGCGGCACATGCTTCACAGCGTTCACTTGAAGAAACGGAAAAAATTGGCAACAGGTTAGGCAACCTAATCAGCCGAGTCTTTGGTAAGAGGTGGAAAAAATTCGGCTACAAGGCCAACATAGCAGAGAAGCGTAAACACATTTTTGGGAAAGAAGCAAACTAGCATTGCCCAGATACCGAAAATCAAGTACTTTATACCCTGAGGAAGTGTGACGTCATACTGTGGTGATTACTGGCTCATAACGTCGAATCTTAGGTAGAACAATTTTCATTGGTTCGGACTTGGATTTGGCATTAAATGCCATAACAACAATAAACAATGTGACAAATTTTGTTATGTGCCACTTTCACCGAGGATAACCGCTTTTCACTGCAACCAACTCCCTCAGCGTGATAACTCGACTCTTCTCGTAATCTTCTTCTTGCTCTAACCTACACTTACCACTGCCGTTCTTCGCTGGAGGCCTAGCCGATAGCAGAAGCCGGTCATCCTCTTGCCATGTGACGAACAGAACTTTGAATTCAACCGGTTCTCCGCCGTCAACAACTCGAGTGACTCCGCAGTTCGAAGGGTAGTTTTTCTTTTTCAGAAAGCCGTGAGCGTTGCGCATCGCTTCCACCCGTTCTTTCGATGATGCGTTTTTTCCAACCCAAACCCAAATGTGGTACGGGCCGTTGTCAATGAT
Organism: Nesidiocoris tenuis; assembly: GCA_036186465.1. Taxonomy (NCBI): domain Eukaryota; kingdom Metazoa; phylum Arthropoda; class Insecta; order Hemiptera; family Miridae; genus Nesidiocoris; species Nesidiocoris tenuis. The sequence goes on along the minus strand of AP028909.1, from coordinate 36,638,779 downwards.
ATACGAGTCCTGAAACATTTATGGAAATTTTAGCGTGGAATATTCATGATAATGTTTCATGCAACAGTTTGACGGGAAAGGGCGGTTGTAACCCTCGTATCGGTGTCAGAATTGCCAATCCCATCGGCTGATTCTATGGCCACAAAATCGTTATCCAAATTAAAACTAAGCTTTCCATACTCACGTTGGATACAAGATCCGTTTGCTCCAAGTTGCCAGTTTTCATTTCGACTACTTTATAGATTCCGTCCGCATCAGAACACCGGTACAGTTTCAGAGATGATCTCGTACCGTTTTCAGCTTTAGCATCGTCTTCGTGTTTGTCAGACATAACCCTGAAGTCAGAGGAGGTTATGAGCATCAATTCAGGGATACAGGAGATGATGAATGTCCATAATTTTTATTAAACGATTCCGAATGAAGTTCATCAATGAAAAGGACAATGGTCACCATGGCTTGACCACGTAAATATTGTCGCTACATATGTTTTCAAATATTGTGGTTTCTTTTGTTAGAAAATATTTTTGTGTTTCACTCACTGAGTTGTGACTCACTACTTTTCCACGTATTTATCCTAATGAATTAAAATCGAATCGGCTCACCTTTTTGCCAGAGGACTCAGTTCGAGATAGTAGCCTAAAAGCGTTTGTTCCGGCAATGTCAGCTCGTTTTCTTTGCCATCGTCCACGAAAACAATCGATAATGCGTTTCTTTCATCCTTGAACTGGGTGGCTACCTGGAACATTGAAAAAATGTTGTTACTATCTGCAATTCAAAACTAGAAAATTGAATTATCCAATTTAAAATAACAAATTATAAGTACTGCAATAAATTTTTTTTCTTATTTCTCTTTTATCTTAAACTATATAATCGGGGGAGAAATGTACACTTATTTTCCCCCATCATAATTTTTTTAACTCAACAGAATCATAGTAAAACTCATTTAATTACATTTAAATGTTACTGGAATTCATTTGTAACGTTTCTTCTTTGCTTGGTGTAACAACAGAATAAAATTTATTAATTTAAGTATTTTAGTATTTAATACGGTGTATCTCGAAGAATGATGATAAAACGTCATGAAGACGTTTTTGAACTACTACGAGCAAATTGAGGCAACTGAGAACTGTACAATCTTTTTTTTTAATCAAAGAGCAGTTTCTTGAAGTCACAGTGCATATTCTTGTGGACCACACGCAAAAACCAGTGTTGCCAACCCAAAAATCAGACATTTACCCCTTTTCAGCATGGAGTGCTCGTATCTCAGAAACTAGAGCTGACTGAGGCATTCAATTGGTGATTTCGAGTTCCTCACAGCAAAAAAGCAGGCCATTTTTGAATCAGACGCAATTCTAATGTGGAGCATTTAATAATTATTAACCTACCTTGGCCGCCTGCAGTTTCTCCATCGAGTTGGCAGACCTCCCCGACCAAACGAAGACGACGTCTTTCGTATCGATGATGAACACGTCACCAGAATTGAAGTATTCCCAGGCAACTCCGGGCATTTGCGTAAGTAGTGGGCATCGCCTCCCCTTCACCCGAAATAGTCGCGGTTCGACGTTATTGTTGATTGTCTTCAGACCACTTTCGACACCGCCAAGCATGATCCTTCAACAGCAATGATGGTATTTTAAAAATTTAAGAGATCAAAAACTCAAAAAAAAAAACTTTCTTTTTTGAGAATTTTTTCAAGTAGGTATCTACTTTAAAGTAAATTTAACAAATTCTCTTTCCTGAGGTGCACATCGACGAAAAATTTAAAAATTTTACAAACCACTAAAAAAACACAAGAATGATGATCCTTGATTAGCATGGAGGCATTCAAAAATTCAAAAGTCACCTGATGCCTTGCTGTTTGAAGTAAGATCGAAAACGGGGCGACTCGTTGCCCCGCACTTCCCGATGCTGGACGGGCGTTCCGCCGAGGAAGTCGTCGAGTTCGACGGTTTTGAAGGCGGCCACGGCGCTCTCATCTTGGCTGGTGCACTGTCCCAACCAGAAATGGATGTGTATTTCCATTTTCCCGTGGACCTCTTTCGGCTGAAGCAGCAACGGTAACAGATGGTTGACGTTTTATTTTTTCATAATAAAATAACCGGCATAAAATTGATTGCAGCATAAAATATAATTTTCATTTTACAACCCGAGGCTCGAGGTTTGCAAAAAAGAGATTGATATAGAAGTACTTTTATCAGTAAATTTTACAAGTAATTTTACAATTCCGATTCAAGCGTCCGAGGATAATAAATTCATTAAAATAAGAGGACAAACCAGCAATCAATTTCCGATTATTGATGGGCGCGCTCTCTGGAGCAGATTGGCCCTTTGGCCGTTCGGGTGATATATTTTCCAGGTTAAGGTATATCCACCAGAAAAAGCATTCTTTGTTGATATGAATAATAAATTATGAAAACGGTTTTTGATGATGAAGCAACTTTGAATTTTTTTCGCCCGGTTTATTGACAAAATTCATCATTCCGATATCCAATGAAGCTTCAAATAAAATTCACCACGGTAGTGTTGCATCAACGTAATTCAATCAATGTAATGCAATCAATGTATGTATCAATTTATCAATGTATCAACCAACGTATCAATGTATCAACGTAATGCAGCAATGTATAATTAATTGAATTCAATGTAAAAATCTCATCGGCAATGTTTATCCATTTCGGATCTATAAATTTTGGCAATAAACCGGCCCTCAGCGTAAGTAATTTATTCGGTGCCATGAAAACCAAAACGGTGGCATCGGCATGCTGTTTTACATCGATAAAGGAGGCCGTGATTTACCTTTGTTCCGGGACCAACGTGCTGGCCATATTCCGATGCGGCGTAGACGATGTAGGAGTCACCATCGTAGAACACTCCTTGCTGATCCTTCGGAACTGGTACTAGCTGCAGTCTCTATATGCGTACACCATCCACATTTTAATTAAGAAAGATAGGTAAAACAAATTTGTTTTTGAAGACACGTATTTAAGCCACTTACCTCAACTCGCCATACGAAGAAGCCGGTCTGGGATTTAGAAATTCCTCTGAACGCTGGGTCAACCGTTCCTTCAATGCTGCCTTTAGAGGAACCCTGCAATAAATGTCAAACAATAGTAAATTAATAATTATATTACGATTATGTATAAATTATAATATATTACCAACTATACATCCCGAGAACCAGTTTTCCAATTCCACCCGAAAATCGTTCCCAAATTCAAACTGATCCATCGTGACGAAATCGAAAACAATGAATGTTAACTCATATCGAAACCGATTCGCATTCTCACGAAGAACTAAGAATGAAATGCTCCTATTCGACCGCAAAGACCGCAAGGCTCATCTTCACAACGCAACCGATGATTGAAAAATTGCAAAATAGGTTTGTGTCGAAAAATAATTTCAACGCAACTCCTGCATCAAAATCGGCTTTTACTCAACATGTAGAGGTACCTAGAACATAATACCATAAGGTAGTATATCATTCAGTAGATTATCTATTATCGAAACCTGGGGTCCAGTTAATCGCATTAATGCATAAATAGCATGAATTTATTACGTCATTGTTGAGGATTTGCCCGGGGCGATTTTGATTTTCAATAAATCCGTCCAATTTCCTAATCCACCGATTGATTATATTCTTTAAGCACATTAACAACCCAAGTTTTTCCAACTGCTTTTGTGAAATTTTAACGACCGCTAGTATGCAGGTATACAATAACAGTTTCACATTGAAAATCTCTCTCTTGCTCTCTTTCTTCTTCACTAAGAATATTGAAGAAATCTGTTTTTTATGTGAATATTTTTGGTTACGATAATTTGACGTACCTATTTTGATTGTAGGCGTGTTGTAAGATATGAATAGCGAGTTTTTTTTACCTAAACTCTTAAAAGAGTCAAAATATAATGAAATTGAGTCAAAATTTCACGTATCAAAATATGGAAGTATTGCGTGTTACCTACACAACACTGGTTTGTTAAATTTTTTTTTATTGATTCAATTTTAGCCGGTTATCTTCAGAAATCCTTCAGTCTTCGTACCATGTTTCGGTTTACAAAGCGGAGATTTCGTAACGTGGAACACACGCATCTACCGGCTTCACAAAGGACCTTTAGTTGTGATGTTACTGGTCGACTGACATCCTGCCAAAGGAGGCGGAGAGGATGAGCCGGGCGGCTTTGGTTCCGCTCGAGGAGACCCGGAGACGACCAACAACAAAGTGAGGCAGTGCCTCCAAGATCGTGCCTATTACTCGAGGAGAAGATCGGACGATGCAGAAGTGAGGACCTCAATTTCTTCGACTAGTCGCCGAGAGTCGAGAAGGCGGATAACGGGACGGATAACGAGAAATCGGAAGAGAAGGCAGAAGGCAACAGAAGGAACTTGCGATGAGGAGAATGAAAACAAGGGGGTATGACCGGAACGGAACGTTGTGAGACGTCTGTTTCGACGGGTCCATTTTACCGCTAACGCAATTTCGTTCGTAAAATCCGAAAATGGGAACAGTTTCTCTTGAGAACGCCGCGTTAAAAACAAATGCCAATAGAAAAAAGATGTTGACAGCCATTTTTTGAAACTTTCCACTAAATACCTCAGTACCCTCGGTTTGAAACTTGGTAAGTTCATCGCCTCTGTTCTGCCGATGAAGCCCCACATCGGCCTTCCCAACTAGTCACGTGGAAGATCCGGTCCATCCAGACCTTGAACGAGCCGGTATTGACCCCGATAAATTGGGAGAAATTCGACGCGAGTGTCCCACTTAGGGGGCTTCGTTCAGCCGGATTGTTTTAAGGTTGATGCAAATTTTGAAAATAGCTTCATCTAAATAAAACATTTGACTTTTTTGCCGAATCGTAATGCATTGGAAGGTGCGCAATTTAAATTGGTAACCGACCTAAAGGCTACAAGAAAATAGAAGAAAAGGAAGCTGTCCCGGGCGTGCCCTGCCGCCCTCAAGGGCTGGGTACAGAACGGAGGTATCCTGCCCAATAGGAGGAATACATCCAAAAATATCATTATCGTAACAGGGGGTTCCTTAATGCTCGAAAAGTTCGCGAATGACGATATTTCCGTCAGATTTCACATTTCTACGAGGGTCCCTCGCTCATTACCTATAGTTGACCGCAAACAAAAAACTCTTTCAGAGTTCACTTCCTTTTCGTTGCCACCGCAACCGTTCTCAGTCGCAGTGGCCCGTGTGAATAAGAGAACGGTCCCGGGGTTGCACAACTCGTGAACTGAAACCCAACTCACCTGCCATTCTTTCACTTCAAACCGACCTCAAACGCTCAAACTCAAACTCTAGCGCAACTAAACTGGGCCGATTCTGCAGTGACTCGACAGTCAGGAAGTGAAAAGCTCGCAGAATAGAACAAAGCTGTAGAAAATTACGACTTCCGTCGCTGGAGATTAACTTTCGGAGAACTGACAGCCATCGCCGGCTGTAGAAACTTTTCCGATCTAGAGAAGAACTGATTCTGTCGAGCTAAACCAGCGGTGCCCAGATAACACACAATACTTCCATATTTCGATACGGACATTTTTGAACCGAAGCAATTTGATTTTGACTATCATGGTGGCTACAATAACGAAAAAAGTTGAAAAACTCAATATGCAAATTTTAAACCCACCAAAAATCAAAATACGTCCAGTTATCGGAATATAAAAATTATCAGGCAGAGTGGCCCAACCCCCCCTCCATATTGCAACTGCATTGCAAGGGAAGCTGCAGCAAAAGCAAAATTAGTGTTTAATACTTATTCCACACCTTATCCAGGAAATTTTACTTCATTTATCCTCAACACTTGAAATGGATCGTGAAAAATGTTGAAATTAGGTGTTATTCTTATGATGGAGTGGCTATATTATGGTTATTGATGGTCATGGTCAGGTCGGGACACCTTGGATGTTCCACCAATGGATTCTACGCCCCGAGGATGTAGGTTGAGACACCAAACACGAGGAGAGGACGAGAATCCAATAAATTTATAGCAGCGACGAGCCATAAATGACCATAGATAATTTAAATGGCCCATGACCGATGAAGTTGAATGGTCTGCTATTAATAAGCAACCGTTTTTTGGCGTTTAGGATCACTTATGTCGGTATGAGAACATGATATTAGAAAAAATGACCATAATCAGACCATAGCATGGTCTATGGTCATGGGGACGTCACCATTCGATTCTAAGCCATATATTATGTAGAATTTGACACCAAACTCGGGGGGTTTAGGTAGCACCGTTCAGGTCCCTCAAATTCAACCCCCTCCCCTGGTTTTTGGTACTAAGGTGTCCGCCAAGGGGCGAGGAACAAAATTAACGCAATATTCGGAATCTGCAACCCTAAATTAATGGAATTTGTCACTTTTTGACCAAAATCCGGGGTTCTTATACTTTTTTAGAATTTTACCCTATTAAAACCTACTGGGGAAATTTGGATGATAATTTTTGACCAATCCGAAGACGAACCGTATGACGTCATCATTTCCCTGGCCTCGGGAGGTTTATCTACACTCGTATCGTACGAAGCAAGAGAGCAAGTAAAAAGTACAACATTAGGTACATGAATGCATTAATTAAGTCTGTTAATGTCCAAAATTATCCCAGGTGTAGGAAACATGATTAAGTACATAGGTACCAGTAGTAGGTAGCAGCTACGCAATACAAAATAATTATTTCGATCGCACGAGATGTAAAAGGATCGTGCACGGGTTCACGCAACAATATTTTTGTAATTGAGGAAAAAGTATGGTGGGCTAGGCTGCATATGTCTTGGGCTATGATTAGTGGCGAAAGCTGGGGAAAAGTGAAATTACTTAATGGCGAGCACAAAACTGACCTCACCAGTTGCGCGTTTCCCACATGATTGATGAATCGAATGTTTTCGTGTTTTCTGGACGCGAAACCTAAACGACGTAGATGTTTATCCTGTGGGAAATTTTCAAGGCTTTGTCTCAGCACAGACTTTCGGAAGTGTTGGATAATATGTGTGGATGTTGAGTTCGTTTCCCTCACTATTTACCTATGTGATTTCTTACCACTTTCCTACACCGACGTCGAATGAATAGGAAAAGCTCATTGTAGTAGCCTTGATATAAACATATTCAGACCCCCAGCCTGGACGATTCGAAGGCATTTTCAAATTTGGCCTTATTTGCAAAAAGCTGAACTACACAAAGGACGTGAATAAAATTATGGCCCAGATTGTTAACGATAAGTAATAATAATAATATAATAGTAAGAGAAGTAGAATGGATGAACAAGAGAATGAACCAACTAGAATCCTCAAAAAGAAACCAGTGGTTATAGATAATACACAGTACTTCCATAAGTTGATACGTAAGATGTTGACACAATTTGTTCTTATTTCGACTACTATTGAGGGTGGACACGATTTGTATTATCACGGAACGTACTAAGGTCAATTTGGGAGGACTGAAGGACTAATTTGGTGGCTACATCGATCAAAAATGTCAAAAACTCACTTTGCCAATTTTAAAACTCGAATAAAATCAAATTACGTCAAGTTACCAGAACATTAAAAATATCACGTATTCTGCAAGAGGAAACATAGACTAAGAACGCTCAAATCGGTTCGTTTTTGCGGGCGGAAAAAAATACCAAAGATATATCAAATCACAATAAAACCGAAACTCAAACTCGAAGTCAAACTCACAGTGAAACAGAAACTCAAACTCATACTCAAACTCACAATGAAACAGAAACTCAAACTCATAATCGAAATCCAAGTCAAACTCACAATGAAACAGAAACTCAAACTCATAATTGAAATCGAAGTCAAACTCACAATTGAAATCGAAGTCAAACTCACAATGCAACAAAACCTCAACCTCACAATCAAAATTGAAGTCAAACTCACAATTGAAATCGAAGCCAAACTCACAATCGAAATCGAAGTCAAACTCAAAATGAAACAGAACCTCAAAAACTCACAATCGAAATCGAAGTCAAAGTCAAACTCACAATTGAAATCGAAGTCAAACTCACAATGCAACAAAACCTCAACCTCACAATCAAAACTGAAGTCAAACTCACAAATGAAATCGAAGCCAAACCCACAATCGAAATCGAAGTCAAACTCACATTGAAACAGAAACTCAAACTCAACATCAAACTCGAAGTCAAACTCACAATCGAAATCGAAGTCAAACTCACAATGAAACAGAAACTCAAACTCAACATCAAACTCGAAGTCAAACTCACAATCGAAATCGAAGTCAAACTCACAATGAAACAGAAACTCAAACTCAACATCAAACTCGAAGTCAAACTCACAATCGAAATCGAAGTCAAACTCACAATGAAACAGAAACTCAAACTCACAATCGAAATCGAAGTCAAACTCACAATGAAACAGAAACTCAAACTCACAATCGAAATCGAAGTCAAACTCACAATGAAACAGAAACTCAAACTCAACATCAAACTCGAAGTCAAACTCACAATCGAAATCGAAGTCAAACTCACAATGAAACAGAAACTCAAACTCGACATCAAACTCGAAGTCAAACTCACAATCGAAATCGAAGTCAAACTCACAATGAAACAGAAACTCAAACTCGACATCAAACTCGAAGTCAAACTGACAATCGAAATCGAAGTCAAACTCACAATGAAACAGAAACTCAAACTCGAAGTCAAACTGACAATCGAAATCGAAGTCAAACTCACAATGAAACAGAAACTCAATCACAATCATACTCGAAGTCCTACTCAATGAAACCTAAACTCGAACTCATAGTTAACTCGAAATCAAACTCGAAGTATTATGAGTTTCTGTGTCATTGGGAGTTTGACTTCGATTTCGATTGTGAGTTTGAGTTTCTGTTTCATTGTGAGTTTGACTTCGCTTTCGATTGTCAGTTTGACTTCGTGTTTGATGTCGAGTTTGAGTTTCTGTTTCATTGTGAGTTTGACTTCGATTTCGATTGTGAGTTTGAGTTTCTGTTCCATTGTGAGTTTGACTTCGATTTCGATTATGAGTTTGAGTTTCTGTTTCATTGTGAGTTTGACTTCGATTTCGATTGTGAGTTTGAGTTTCTGTTTCATTGTGAGTTTGACTTCGATTTCGATTGTCAGTTTGACTTCGAGTTTAATGTCGAGTTTGAGTTTCTGTTTCATTGTGAGTTTGACTTTGATTTCGATTGTGAGTTTGAGTTTCTGTTTCATTGTGAGTTTGACTTCGATTTCGATTATGAGTTTGAGTTTCTGTTCCATTGTGAGTTTGACTTCGATTTCGATTATGAGTTTGAGTTTCTGTTCCATTGTGAGTTTGACTTCGATTTCGATTATGAGTTTGAGTTTCTGTTCTGTTGTGAGTTTGACTTCGATTTCGATTATGAGTTTGAGTTTCTGTTCCGTTGTGAGTTTGACTTCGATTTCGATTATGAGTTTGAGTTTCTGTTCCATTGTGAGTTTGACTTCGATTTCGATTATGAGTTTGAGTTTCTGTTCTGTTGTGAGTTTGACTTCGATTTCGATTATGAGTTTGAGTTTCTGTTCTGTTGTGAGTTTGACTTCGATTTCGATTATGAGTTTGAGTTTCTGTTCCATTGTGAGTTTGACTTCGATTTCGATTATGAGTTTGAATTTCTGTTCCATTGTGAGTTTGACTTTGATTTCGGTTATGAGTTTGAGTTTTTTTCCATTGTGAGTTTGACTTCGATTTCGATTATGAGTTTGAGTTTCGGTTCTGTTGTGAGTTTGACTATTAGTTTGAGTTTCTGAAGTTTGAGAAAGTGACCCTAAGTAAATGTGCGCAAGTGTGAATTTTTAGCTCCCATATGTGCGAAGTAAATGGTCGTATTGTTATCCTCTTAAAATCGAAAATCGGATCGAGCTTCAGAAAAATTTTTCACTTTTATCCACTAGTACTTACACTAGAATAGTAGTAGAGTGGTTTTTTTACTGAACGGGAAAATAGCAGGAGGTCCGAAATGACGTAAATCTCCGCGGAAACATTAGGTTCGGTATGCAGGTACCAGCACACAACATGTCCTTGATAGTGCGTAGGTACCATCGTCACATCCGTCATCTCGCGGGCTTCGCGGTTCCCAAGCAACGGAATGACCGTGTCTAATCTCCAGTGACAGCCCCCATCCCCCCCCCTACTAGGACATCGCCCTCTTCTGCAATTAACTTCCAATGCTGAGCGAGGAAATGATTATTTTCGGAATCAACGAGTGAAAAATAATCTGACGATTACCAACAAGGGAAAAAACAATTTATTCCTCGTTAACCGAACAAGTAGGCAGAATAATTAGATTCTTCGAACCACCATCAGATTGCGACGAATTGTTTTAGGCCGACCAACTCTCTCTTTACTTCCAAATTTTACAGAGTGAATGGAAGTATTAGAATCGTCCAAAAATTAAAAATCTTTTTCTTTATACACTTTTACTCAGAATTACTTCCTGAACAAGTGTCTGTGTGTCCGTTAGTTCGTCTGTGATCATTTACACAAATGACCATAGCTCCCTCAAATCTCAACCTTTTTTCATATTTCTTGAACTGAAATGTTTGTCTCGGCAAGACCTAACACCCTGTTTAATCGGAGTTTGAATAACTCACAGTACTTCCGATATATTTGCCTTTTTAGTGTTTTCAATTTTATTTTTTTCCGGCCACAAAAATGAACCGATTTGAGCGTTCTTGGTCTTAAAATCCGCGTTTTACCTTGCAGAATATGTGGATATTTTTTATATTTCGAGAATGTGGCGTACTTTCATTTTGGGCGAATTTTAAAATTTGAATAGTGAATTTTTTGACCTAAACACTAGAATACGATCAAATTGAGTCACAATTTTACGTTTCAAAATATAGAAGTATTAAGTGTTACCTACGCAACACTGGTTTCTGAAGCTCCGATCTGATTTTCGATTTTAGGACGATTACAATACTTCCATTTACTTCGTCAATATGGAAGTAAAAACTGAGAGGGTCCTTTCATCGCTTACAACAACCGGAGAGGTCCTATTATATCAATTTGAGTTGAACAGACTGTATAGGGAATCTCCCAACATGTAATTTTCCTATTGTTCGACAAAAAAAAAGAAATAAAAAGTCTTCCCAACCTCCACTAACAGGCAAATCGCAATGAATAGTTGACCTTGAATGCAAAATGCGTTTTAATTCAATTTAATAAAATTTAAGCCCTGGTTTTAATTCTCATTGTTCGTTTATGAATGTCCTTGCTTAATTGCATTCAGAACAATGGTTTGTCAACCAGATTTGATTAACATGCTTACTCACAGAAGTGAATAATTGCTATAACAATAAAAATTTGTTCTTCCAAGTGGAACGGGTAAACAACTGAACAACTACGATGCAAGAGGAATTGTACACAACATGGTGTTTGGACAAAAAAATAAAATCTGACCAAAGGTTGAGATGGAATGTTTTTCTCGCATTATTTAATCAGATCAAAATCGAATTTTTGTCGGTCTGCTCGTCTACCTGATTACTCCCAAGTGTATACAATCATTGAAATTTCATTTTTTTTTTACTTAGGTGAATTATTTTACGATCACTTTAGAAGTTTCAATTTTTACCTATTTTACAAAGTAGGTAAATGAAAATGAATTTTAATTTTTTGTGAAATTAACCCTGAGCAGGCACCACAGTATAGATCTTTTCAACAATAATTTTGAATTGAATTAAATAGGTAACCAATAGAAAATTTAGGTAAATGGTATAAGAGCGATATAACAGCAGTACCTATATGACAGAAAAATTCAACGATTTTTCGAGGTCATTGCAAACAGAGGATTATAGGAAATTGAGAAATTAAAAATTTATTTGTTCGTATTTGAAATTGGATGATTCAGCCCCCGAAAACCCAGTGATTTTTAGATAAGTAGGTACTTAATCACTCGCGGAAAAATTGTGGAAATCATTGGAATAAAAACACAAAAAAATGAGAGAAACTCGCGATTTCAGCTCGAATTGCAGAACGGAATTGACTATTTCTTTTCTCTAATTTTTCGAATTTTAATGCCAGTGATTTTTATTTTAACGTATTTTGAGACTCCAGAAAAAACTAAAGTAACGACATTATTTTCACTGGAATTCGATTGACTGCGGAAGAGGTTCAGGTGAGTGAAAACTGACACCTGACAACCGATAAATAGAATTAGCTCAAGAGGGTACCACTCACCTTCATGGCTCAAGTGCGAGTCGTATTGAGATGTTAAGCAGTTGAGACCAAACGATGAGAGCAATTCGATGCGAGTACTTGGCTGAAGATTCACTTGGAATCATTGCGAGCCAACCATTTGACAGGAGCAATTAGCTTCCCGGGGGTAGGTTGTGTTTCTTCTTTAGAATTCTTAATGAGCGTTTAATAACGATTTTTTTATCGAGTGTTTTTTCGAGACAGGACAGATTCGCGACCGACCAATGACGCGCACCAAAACCAAAATATACGGACCAAAATATGAAAGCCCGAGGCGTTGAGGGGATCGGGCCCGGACGCTCACTGTTGCTGCCCCGCGCGTTCAACTCACCCGTGTGGCCGGGGCCCCCTCCACTTTTGACTGGGGGGACAGGGGGAGGAAAACGTCCCATCGCCCAAAGACAATAGGCAAGTTGCCTGGGACACCTGCCGGTCTTTCGTTGCCACCTACGCGACGTGAACGTCCGCCGCGCACGGCACTACTTTCTTCACCCTATCTTGTTGGCATTTTGAGGCGAACACGCAATACAGGAGGCTCACATTTCGTCACGTTAGTGGCAACACCAGCTAACTCATTTTCTGACGGTTTTGGGTTAAGAACGCTTTTGTATGGACAAGAGGTGGCGGATCGATTAGCGGAGCTAGTTTTATTGTCACTTCGTTAGGAAGTAAATCGCAATTCGGTCAACAGTGGGTACCTCAAATTATCGTCAAAACGTGCTATCTCAGTGCAACCACACGCCCGATGACAAGTCTCTAGACGTCTTTACAGCCAACTCGATCAAATTAACCCGTAAGACCCAACTTGGGAAACTGGGAAACTTATTATTAGGTAAATCGTGATTTTTACAATAATAAGTGTTTTGCCTCTCCTGGAAAATTGGAAAAAGTGAGTTACCCGGTTTTGCCACTAGCGTGACGATTTGAAATTGAAGGGTACAAGGGAAGAAGGCGCAATGTCAAGCTCAGGGCGAAAATGAGATAGTAATGCTATGGGATGCGCAGCAGCCGTATGTAGAGGCAAGGGCCGTAGCACTGCCTGAGCTCCAACAGGAGCATAATTAGCGTGAGGTCTTTCCTCATCTGTCATTGCCCACAGGCTGGCCGGGGCACTACGTGGTACTCTGGGTACGTAGTTCCTGGCGGAAGCGTGGGTTTGCTGTAAGTGTGTGTTTATTGACTCTGACCATTGGTGGCCCTGAAAAGGGCCGTTGAAATGAGTTGGTGTGGTCAAAGGAGCAGAAGCTTCGTCAACAGTTACCCAACAGGGAGTAGACTGCTGCGAAGCTCCGACTCGTGTGCGGCGAAAACTTGAGGATATTGTCCTCTTGTTCTCAAGCCAGGCCTGGTCACAACCCGGTGGGGTTGGACTCGGCCTCCTAGGAAGAGCAAGGCTTTCACTTTGCTCCCCCCGTGATCCTCGTTTACTGGCCCCGCCGAAGCAGGAACCAGCATGAGGGGTACTCGATTGACCCCTAGCTTCTAATAGAAGGTTCGGAGCCAAGAGCCCGCCTCGAGCGGAAAGATCATCCAGTCGATCATTCCCGCGAGGTGTGTCCATGTGTCGGCCTGCAGGTGTCGAGGGTCGCAAAGCCTCTAACCAGAGATCGTCATCAGGCGGCGATATCATTTCCAATCGCCGTGTATTGCTTGAGAGCTTCGTAGGTCGTTCAGCGGTTGAAGACTGTAGAAGATTCATTCGCAATGAGGGTTGGTAAAGTGAGGACCTGACCACAGAGTCCTCCTTATATACCCTCTCGCTCACTTGGCTCCAGCCAATAGGAAGGCTCCATTTCAGCGGCGCTCGCTATTGGCTAGCTCCGACACGCATGTCACAGTGGGGAGACTTGCTTGTCTATCCCCTCCTTTCGTGACGTGGACTTCTCCTCTCTCGGCCTGATCCACTGATGGTCGCTTTGAGGGGGGCGACGGCCTGAACACTCGCGAGGCGAATGTTCGGCTCGGCCGGTAGCGCGTCTTACCGGAGTTGTCTGCGGCAGCACCTCTCTCAATATTTGGTGGCCCTGAAAAGGGCCGTTCAAATTGAGAGTGTGGTTCGCCACAAATGCCATCTAGTGGAGGATGATCAGATCTACAACTCTGCGTCATCGTGTTCGGAGAAAGAGGGGTGAAAGGTTTCGGGGCACTGGGGAAGAAGGCACTAACTTTGAACGAAAAAGCTAATTTCCCAAAATTTTCCTCTGACTGACAATGCGCCTTCTTCCCCTGTACCCTTCAATTGTCTTTTTCTATTTCCAAATTACTAAAAAAAAATCCAAAACCATGGCATTACCTTTAATACCCGAAATTCCTATAAAAATGTGCCTGAGCACCACCCGCAAAATCAAAAGTTGGAAATATTGTCAGACAATAATAAAAAATGTGGCAGAATTTCGAATTTAAATTTTTTTGTGTGTGTTTATGAGATTCATGCTACATTTATGGCTGTAGTGCCTCCAATATTAATCAAAAATCAAAAAATGGAAAAAATAGTGGTACCAAATGACCGATTTCCTCGATATTCCAGTGAAAGAATTTTTGAAATCGGATCAAAATTTTCTGCGTGAGAGCGTAACATACATAATATGTACATTACATATTATGTAACGAAAAAATCCATAAAAGTCAACTTGAGTAACCTCCTTTTTGAAGTCGGTTAAAAAGTTCAATACCTTCAAAGACGGGCTAATTAAAGGTTGATATAATCCGTGGTAATTTATAGAGAATCATGGGCGGGCAATTACCAGTAAAAGTCAATTTATTACAATAGTAATATGTTCAGCCCATCAGGCGCTGACAACATAAATAAAATAATTTAGCAAACTCTCTTAAAGCCCGCTAGGTTGTTAACCTATCTGTATCATGGCGAATATGTTTTTAGAAGTATTTTTGGATCGGTTCGCCAAGAATTTCCTCCATGTCGTTGATGATTCGTTGAGTTTCTTTTTCAACTTCTTCGACATCATCTTCGAGCAGTTCGGCGAGGAAGGGGACGGTCTCGGGCAAAAGCGGCATGAAATCTTCGCCGAGTTTTCGAGCCAAGGCGCACACTGTTCTAACGCTGACCAGTCTTACCTGAAAGGAAGAAATTTTTGCGCTTTGCTTAGCACCGGCAATGCGATTTTGAAACCATTCATCGATATTTCGACGATTTTTTTGAAAATTTTCTCAAGGATTTTCAAGAGCAACTAGTACGCACCAGGTAGTCCTTGTGGCGCGTCTTCAGAAGAATATGGTGACTCAATTGTTTCCAGAGAGAGTCGTCCGACATTGACGTGGCCATCTGGGCAATGCAAGGCGTTGTCAGCTCTTCGCAGCGCTTCAGCCAAGACGCTTCCCCGCCAAGTTTGTTCTCGATCTGTGGGGAAATCGGGAGAAAGAGAGGGTTTATAAGTGTCGAAGTTACTTCGAAGTTTTTTAAAAACGAAAGTTAAAAAAATGTGACCGTTTACCAAAGGTACGACCAAGGAAAGCCAAAGATTTGCCTACAAAACACAAAAGTACCCTTGGTAAACCCCTGAAATTATCGTCTGAAAGACTTACGGCGAAATTTTTCAATTAGTAACCAACCTGATCGACCAGTGGCTTCATGAGGCAAGCGAATCTTTCCTTGTTCACGAAATTGTGCGAATCGTGGAGGAAGACGACGTGCAAAGAAGCGAGAATACTATCGACGAGCAGGCATGTCTTCGTTGTGGCTTGGTCCCCTTGAAAATAACCCCCGGGCTCCACGTTCAAATTCGTCAATTGCAAAAGTTCCGACGCGTTCTCGATGAAAAGGCCAGCGAAAAGGTTGAACAGGTTCTTCAGCGCTTCGCCAAGTTTAAGCGATAGCCTGCGAAGAGAATGGGTGTAGTGAGCGATGGGGTGCGCATCTATAACCTGACTGCGATATAAAGAATGCGTAGGAGTCGGTACCTAGCGGCGAAGAAGCGAATTAAAGCCGAGCGCTTGAAAAAAAGAGGAAAATGTGCTGTTTTGTTGGCAAAACTGGTTCGCCCTTCGTTTGCGATTGAGGGTTTATGTGTGTGTGCGGTATGTAAACCAATACTGACGTCAGCAGGGAAGACAGCTTTAGAGAAATTGTGAAAACAAGAAACTTCCCCTTTTTTTGTGTTGCTCCCCTGCCGCCAGGTACAGACTCCTATTCCTTATATCACAGACAGACTGTAGGTCACCACATCAATGATGATGCTTCCAAAAACAAGATCAGTACGCACACTCCTGCAATAAAAATTTCCATAATACTGACCTTATGGAAAAGGAGAAAAACAAATAATAGTCTTGAAAATTTTGAAAACTTCGGATGGCAAAGCAAGAATGCAAACACGATAACAGCCGGCCAATATTGATTATAAAGTACCTATTTCAGAAGCTTGCGAATCAATTAACTTCAAAGGTACAGGGCTCTAGTGGCAAATTCTCAGTTAGAAACAGGACAAATCTGAAATAACAAGGTTTTGGGACTCGCACCGTCATTAAAATACTATAATACGCACCCAACAAATCATAGTGCATGAAATATTAGCTGGGGTATTTACTTTTTTACTTCCATATTTACAGAGTAAATGGAAGTATTGTGATCGTCCTAAAATCGAGAATCGGAACGGAGCTTCAGAAAAAACTTTTTCTTATACACATTTACTCAGAATCACTTCCCGAACAAGTGTCTGTGTGTCCGTGTGTCCGTGTGTCCGTCTGTCCGTGTGTCCGTCTGTCCGTCTGTCCGTCTGTGGTCATTTACAAAAATGGCCATAACTCCCTCATTTCTCAACCTTTTTTCAAATTTCTTGAACCGAAATGTTTGTCTCGGCAAGACCTAACACCCTGTTTAATCAGAATTTGGATAACGCACAGTACTTCCGAGATATTTGCATTTTTAGTGTTTTCTATTTTATTTTTTTCCGGCCGCAAAAATGAACCGATTTGAGCGTTCTTGGTCTTAAAATCTTTGTTTTACCTTGCAGAATATGTGGATATTTTTTACATTCCGAAAATGTGGCTTTTTTTCATTTTGGGCGAATTTTAAAATTTGCATAGTGAATTTTTTGATATTTTTGACCTAAACACTTACAAAAGCAGTCAAATATGATCAAATTGTGTCACAATTTTACGTTTCAAAATATGGAAGTATTGTGTGTTATCTACGCACCACTGGTTTGTTTTTGCCATGATAAATTAAGAAGGGGATAATTTGGGGAGTTTGAGGGCCTTCTCCATTACAATATCTCAACTGACAATTGCGCCACTTACAATGGCGTTCAGAGGAAGTCCCCATGGCCAGTCAGAGAAAAGGAACAACAACAAAATCGCCACTTACCTATAAAACGTGATAAGGCGTTCCGGCTGGTTCCCACGGTGGGCCCACTCGAAGAACTTGCTGTACATTGGGCGGAATCCGGCTTCGGACAATTTGAGCGACAGGGTTAGAATGGAAGCGATCACGGATGACTCAACCTCGCTGACTTCGTGAAGATCCAGATCGGAGTGGTCACTTCGGAATTGGAGGGCTTTGAGGAAAAACGAGGAAAGCTCGGGGGTGAGATCGGCCGAGGAAACTAACGATGACGAGAGAACGGCCATGAGGGGTGGAATCGCAGAATGGTTGCCTTTTTTTACGAATTTGGCAAAGCTCGAGGCGGCAGCTGGTACCAAAACTCGGCTCGGTACTTCGCTTGATAGTTTTTGCCTGAAACAATTCAGACAAAAACAAATATAAAATCCAGAATGAGTTCAAGTGGAAGACATCAATTGAATCCTGTAATGCCCCGTAGGAGGGTGGAAGATGCAAGATTAAATTAATTTACCTTATGGCCTTCAATTTGGTCACGAGGGGTGTTGCTTTCGGAGAATCTTGATTCGCCATATGGTCGTACTTCGCAGTCAGGATGCAAATTTGGAACAGAAGCTTCGGAAGGTAAGGACTCAGAAACTGCGCCAGGCTGTCCACAATTTTGAGCAAAGACGTGATCAGGCACGTCAGAAGAAGCTCGCCCCTGAAATCAGATAGATTTTGGAATACTGAAATTGTAATAGACCATAATCAGAAATGGCATGATACCAAACCAATCTAACGCTTACCCTTCGTCTACGTTGAACTGGCTTTTGAGGAGGTCGATCAACGTGGGGACGAATTGCGGAAGGACAGAAAGAACGGACGATTTCAGAAGGGCGAACAGTTCTCCCGCGCAGAGGGCAAGCGAACCGAGAACGGCCCAGTTGGTTACATTCCCTTCGGTTACGAGTGCGACTACCTTGGCCAGTATCTGACAACAAAGATCAATTTTAAAGAAGATGGACTAACAAAAAATCCAGAAAAGGTATTTACAACAGAACAATGGGTTTATAAGGAACCTTGTTTCTTGGAAAAATCACCAATTATTTTGCCTGTCAAAATTATTGAAGAATTGGTCTGTCCAGGCGGTCTGCGGGATGGGGAGGAGGTCTAACATGTGAATGGGCTTTAGGAAAAGCACCAACGCTTACAAGCATTAAAAAAACCGACACTGCGCATACGCAGGCGCCTGCACATCCTACAACAAGCCCGACGTGTGTAAACATACTTGTTTAAATTCAGCAACATAGCTGGTGGCCAATTGGCGAGCCATGAGCTTCAATGTGAATAAAGCTGTTTGAAGAGTCAGCTGTCGTTCCTGGGTCATCGTCGACGTTCCAGGGTCGTCGACTATTGAGTCCAGGATCGACGTGAACGGGCCGAGCAACGTGAATAGGGTCTCCTGTATGACGGGGCGACGAGGATCTTGCAACCTCCAGCCGAGCAATTCCATCGCTTTCCTGCGAATCACTTCCGCCTCGCTATTCAGCAAGTCCTTGATGACCATCAAGAATAGATCCGTCGGCAGCAAAGCGTTAATCTTGAACATCGAGAAGAAACGCGTTCAAAAAAAGATCGATTAGATAAAAAAGATCGATTCAACGAACTTGAAGCGAGCTTAAATCAAGATGGTAACCCTTCGGCAGCATTTTTATGCAGATACCTTGTCCAATATTTCATAAGTGGTAGCGAGAATGGCTTTCCAGTATTTGGCCGATGGGAGATGAGCAGTAGCATCAACTTGCTGCAAGACGGTCCTCAGGTAAATCAGATTCTCATTGAGGATGGAAGTGAACGCGTCTCGCAGACCGTCGGTGACTTCGTCAGGCTGATCCGCCATCTGCAATTTTCAGTTAGTTACAATTCAAAATGTTCAGAGAGACGGTGGATATTGGTATGGGTGAAAAAATCAAGTTTGGAGTTGCAATGCAGGAATTCATTCGCAATCCTACGATAGGTATAGTTTCCTCAATTTCAAAAATAGCTGTCGATATCTTTTTTCCCATTTGCATTTTTATCAAGTTTTTGTCTTTCAACCTTTTTTTTGGATTCAGTTCTATGTTTTGTTAAAAAATTTCTCACTTATGAGTTTTTTAGTTTATCATTTTTTCTGTTTTTGTTACAACAAATAAAATTATCGCATTTTTCCTGGAAAAACGTCTTTTCTAATGGCAAATCGAGCTAGGAATCCGAGAAAAATACTCGAAAAATCAGCCAAGCCCATGGTGTCATCTTTAAAATCAGAAATCTTTGGAAAAAAGTGCCTATAATTTACAAAAATTAATTTCGGGAAAAAGTTGAAAATAGTGTTAGACAATGGCCAAAAAACTGTCAGATGCAAAATTTCAAAAATATTCTTTTCCATATTCTTGAGATTTATGCTACATTATTGGCTGTAGCACCACCAATATACACCCCAAAAAAATGAAGAAAATAGTGGTACCAAATGACAGATTCCTCAACATCCCGGTGAAAGAATTTTTGAAAACGGATCAAAATTGGCTGTGTAAGTGTAGAATAGCATACCAAGAAAAAGCTATAAGAAATCCCTAAGACAAATTAAGTTGAGTAATCGGTTTTTTTTCCATCGGTTAAAAATGGCGAATACCTGGAGGACGAATTCTGTCGAAGAGAGAAGGGATGACAGGAAAGAAAGAAGGGTGTACTTGTAGTGGCGCAGCTGTTTCCCCGTGTTGTCTTTGACGTTGAAGATCGAGAGCGTCAAAGGGCTGAGCTCTTTCTCATCATCTGAAGCGAAAAGTAGACGTCAAATTGGACTTTTGGCGATCGTCTCTGAGATATCATGCTACAATCTGAATCATAACGCACCTTTATCTTGGGGAAGTTGGTTCATGTGAATGAGAAGTTTATAGCACGATTGCAAGACGACGGGCGGTGGAAATTTGGAGCAAAGTTCGATTGACGTGGCCATCCGTTTTGGAATCGCAGTGACGCCTGGCGTCTCTTGAATCTCTGAAAGAGAAATCGGGAATTGAGTGATGGGCTTGAATTCCAAATTCCGTTTTATGGTAGGAAAAGGAGTAGGAGGCGGATGTGTAGGCAAAGCCTTGGACCAAAACTATTTTCAGGAGTTTATCGGAGAAGGCCAGAGGATGGATGCGGTACGGGAGTCCCGGACTAATTCAGGACTAGTTGCTAGCATCGCTAAGCGAATTCAAGGTCCATGAAGTGGTTCATCCAGCCACATGGCTTGGTGTCGTTAGCAAATGGTCCTGGAGAAGTCTTGCTACACCTGGTATCCCATTTTTGGGTGGTTTCGAGTTGAGAACGGTTACGTATGGAAAAAAGGTTGCGGATCGATTAGTGAAGCTAGTTTCATTGTCAGTTCAATAGGGTAAATCGCGGTTTGGCCAACAATGGGTATCTCAAATCTTCTTCATAACATGTCTCTGCTTGTATTTAGAGCCAAATCGATGAATTTTAACCGTAAGGCCCTGCTTAGGAACCTGGGAAACTTATTAATTTATCACTCATGATTTTTGCAATATACAGTTTTTTGCCTATCTTGAAAAAATGAGTTGCCCTTGACTTTGGGACGGCAAAAATTCGGGTTGCAATTGCCAGTACCACGAGGGTTTTATGGGAATGAAATGATAACTTTTTTAAATTTACCAATGAAACGTGAATAATTTATTCTGCTGCATCGAAACGAAGGAAACTGCTTTGACCCTCAAGTCGGCCTCACACTATTCTACTGCTGGCTGTCGGATGGGGATGAACATGGGAACGTGGCTAGGAAACAACAATCAAATTCATTGGGTTTGAAGCCGACGCCACCTCGACCAATCAGTGATTGACAATCACAGCAGTGCATTTTCTTACCCCCTCGGATTGTGTATGGTCGACGTTAGTGTCTGTCTCATGCGCCTGTCGTTACCATTACGTACCAATATCGTTGGACGAGGTGACCGGGTGAGTGACGTGGCTCTCGAAAACCAAGGCCAAAAAGAGCCACAGATGTTCGCCGTTGTCGAGCGTGGACATGAGCTTGTAGAGCAAAGGGAGCCGCCGGTGTTCGGGGATGTCGAGGCAGGCGGACACAAATACGCGCAGTACACCAGACAAGGACAAGTCGTGGTCCTTCTTTGGACGAATCTGCAGGCGGATCATTCAAAATTAATTTTCAAAAATTAAATGCCAGTGATCGACTGTAAATAAACTTGAAGTCAATTTTGGAAATTTTATTTTTTAGTTTAAATTAACTCTAATTAATCAACATCTGGACATTCCTAATTATTTTTAACAAGATTCGAGACAACCACAAAATTCTAGTAACGAAATTTTTAGTAAAAACTTCATTCTTTGCTGGAAATTTAGAAAAACGGTTCATTCTTTCAACTCAATCGGAATACTCGGCACAAACCTTGATGAGGACAGGTACGACCGTATCGATGATCTGCGATATAATCTGGAAACTGTAGGCGTCGTCCTGTCGAAGCACTGACGATCCGATGAATGTGAAAATCGTCATTATATTGAGAAGAATTTGTTCCTGAAACATTTCGAATTGCAACTCAGAAAAATGATAATAAAATTATAGGTACCAAAAATTTCCTTTCGATGCAAGAATTTTAACCACCCATGTTTATAACGTCAATTTTTATAACCTCAATGTTTGTAACCTCAATGTCTTTAACCTTCAAAGTTTACAAGCTCCCACAACTAATCCAAAAAGCTTCAAGCTTCTAAATGGTTCAACATACATCCTGGGAGTTTCAATACACTCCAAAATATTCAAACAAAAAAACCGTACCGGGACGATCTTGGCAAGGTACGTCAGAGCGAGAAGAGCGTGATGGTGAGTTTGAGGATTTTGAGATTGCCTCACACAATCCACGACAAGTTCAACTTGGAGATTTTCCGGCGTCAACGAGGCAGAATTGGATTCTGCAAGTTTCTCGCAACACAGAAGGATTGTGGTCAGCAACAACTGTTTCGGATACTCCACGGCGTTTTGATGTTCGAACTGTAAACATCTGGGAAGAAAAGGGAATTTCTTTTGAAAATAGGCCACTTCAAGTTGGAGCAAACCACAACTTTCAGGACTTTTATCAAAACGCTTTTCGACATTTTGCTCATATTTTGAACTTGATATAAATTTGCAAACGTGCCTCTTCCCCTAAAGATTTGCATGAATCAAACGAATTACCTTTTGAGAATGTTGAACAGGGCAGGAAGGAGAAGGTGAACGTTGGTTATCTTCTTTTTATTCTGTATCATCTCCAAGAGGCAGACGCCCCTTTTCCACTCCGGCTTTTCAAGCACTTCCAGCGAAGGGCACGTCGGTAAGCTGAAATGGAAGCGAAAAATTGTTAAAATGTACGCTCAGCTGGTAATAAAATTGAAATTTTATTCGTTAACAATGTAGAGCTAGTATTGCTCATGCCCATCGACTTGCTGGAATTACTATAGTAATTAGAAGGTTAGTAATTATAAGGTTAAAAGGTTGGATAGCTATCTAACCTTTTCCTAGCTCTAGATTGTTGGCCAGATGGTCTCTTGTCGTCAGACTGCTCCACATTAACAGTCAGCATCGGATCGAGAAGAGCGACAACAATTTTGCAGTCCAACGAGATCCGCTTGAACATCGACGACGCTGAACTGACGACTTGAGCGTTTTCAGCATCGGTCACCCATTGGATGACCATGGACAGGAATCTTTGCTGGTTCGCTGTTTTTGGTTCCGGCATCTGATCGAAGAGTTCCTTCGACACCTGAGAGAATTCATCGACCGTTCAACATCAGCGGTGAGGGTGAGGGGGTGGAACATGATAACTAGGGCTAGGATGCATAATATGCACGTATTATGTGATGAAAATCCTCAAATATGTACATGCTATGTGTACTAATATTTTCCAAAATGTGTGCTCATTTTTTCAAAATATTTGTTTATTTTTTCCAAATTTGAGTGTATTTTTCAATATCTGTTTATTTTTTTGAAATATGTTTTTATTTTTGAACATTATATACGTGTTTATGAAATCCGAGCCCTTCTGACGTTGCCTAAGCAACCATGATTTCAATGGTTAAGGATGATAAACATGCCTGGTTGATAAGAGTGCTGCATGGGGTGCCTGGTTTTCGGCCCTCGATATGCACGGAGGTGCCGTGGTCGGAAAGAGTCCGGTCGAGGAAATTCCACGCCTCGGTCGCCGATTTCAAGACACCGACCGAAGTTTCGTTGAAACGTTTCAAAGCGTAGCTCAACAATCTGGCATTGTCATCGTTCGCGTGGTCCGGCCGGCCCATCAGTTCCACAGCGAAGGGGCAAATCCTCAAGAACAATTCCTGCAAGATCAAGAAGGTCAAGATATAATGTAAAAAAATATTTTCCGGGGTAATTTAAGCAATAGAGATAATGAATTTAGCATTCGATTTCACCAGGACAAAAATATCACCTCGGATTGGACGAATTCGAAAATTTCGAGAAGTTTGATTTTCATGTAAGCGGGTGTATCCTTTTCTAAAATAATGTCAAAAACTTTCGACACTGTGTGCGCGATGGCCTTCCTCTTGACAGCCGTATGCATCTTCTGCACGTCTTTCGATGGTGAGAACTCCGCATAGGTCACTACAACAACTTGCCTTTTGGCAATCGGAAATCAAAATATTAAAATCGATAAGTCATCCAAACCAGTCAAAAATTGTGGTAGAAACTGTCAAAGCGATGACTCATCAGCCCATCGCAAAACTAGAGCAAATCGTCGTCTGAGGCGCAGCATGGCACATCTAACATTTGGCAAATTTTCAGGAAAAAGGAAAAATCAATTATTTTCGAATGCATTAACATAGGTATCCAAGCGTATCTAAGGGATATTTCAGTGGGTTCCACGACGAATTTAGCGAATCTGAAACCGAGCAGTGATGTGGCACAGAGAGTAAACATGATTTTCTGTTTTACCTAAAAACTGCCAAATTGTTAGATGTGCCATGCTGCGCCTCAGACGACGAAATAATAATCCAAAACCATAGCACAGAGCACAAGGGTGAAAATATGAACGGCTAAATCGAAGGAAACTTACTCTGGATCGATTTCCAATTCGTCGGAATGATTTACGACGATATCGACCAAGGTACGATACAAGCCGGCGGATGATGAATTTTTCACAGCCACGAAAAAGTCCAAAATTCCAGAGCGCACAGGTCTTTCGAGCGAGCCGAGCAATATGAAAGCGGCTGGGATGACGAGCGAATCGGCCGACAAAACCGCCGACACGATGTCCGCACCGTTGGGACCGCCGACGATTTCGTTAACCGCTTCAACATTTCGCTGACCCAGCGACGGGTCGTAAATCAGCGAATTCAGTAGGAAATTTATCCTCGCCTCATCATCGGTGAAGAAGTTCTAGAAATAACAACGAAAAGTCAGTAACTGTTGCCATCGTCAGTTGTTTTATCATACCTATGAGAAAAATTCATCAATTTGCACCGCTCAAGGCCCAAATACAAAAAAACGGACCTTTTTGTCCGAGGGTTCTAGAACACAAACATGCAATAAAAATTGTTTGTCCATCCGTTGTACCCCATCAGGCGCAAAACGCATAGGAGTAGTCCAATAAATAAAAATAAAAAAAATAAAAAAAAACGCGCGTTTAGCAAATTTATTTTTGATGTGCACCTCAGGTAAGGGAATCCGCTCAATTCACTCTAAAGTTCTCAAAAACGCTCGAATGTCAACAGTTTTTTAGTTTTTTTGGGTTTTGGACCCCCTGTTTTGGAACCATTGATCCGATATTGATGAAACTAGGCCTGAAAGTTGTAATTTGCTCCAGCTTGGTGCATATTGACCGGGCAATCCGATCGGAAAAGGTTAAGGGGTCCGATTTGGCATAATTAGGGTATATTTTTGAAAAGACACAAAAACTCAATTTTGAAGGTGATGCCGCGGGTTTAGAATTTTTTGAGTATTTTTCCCAGGTTTCTCGCTTGATTTACCACAGGATAGGGGTTTTTTTAATACACGGAGTGATTCGAAAAGAGAAAAAGTAATACACATACTCGGAATCAGCAATAATTGAGGAAAAAACTTGGGGATTCTGTGTGTGTGTGTGTGTGGGGGGGGGTTACATATCTCTAATTTTGTGAACCGAAACCTGAAAATTACCTTTCTTTGTAAAACTGTGTGAGGCACGATAACCAATTTCAAATAAACTTCGACCGGCCCATCTCCTGGGTACATTCGTGCCAACTTACATCCAAAAATTGTTGTTTCGCTGTGAAGAATTGCTTCTGGATCTCCTCATTAGATGAGGATGCTCCTTCATGGATGACTTTAAAGATGGACAGCATGAAAGAGTTCGAAGGATCGTTGAAGTCCCACCGTTTCGATTTGTCGCTGACGTTTTGACCGATGGATTTTGAAGTGAGAACGTTCAAACAATGCAGTGCCTTGTCGATGCTCATTTTCTTGCACGACGCGATATGAGCTGATAAGCTGTGAGGGCCCAACTGCTTGGAAATCGCTTTGTCGGAAACCTGCGATAGCAAAAAAGATACAATCAAAAAAGCTAAGCTCAGGTGATAACGTGGTTTGATGGTAATGAGGGTCCGGATTTCTGCAGATTCTTATGATTTCTTATCACACAGGGTAGTAAAAAATTGTAACTTTCTTTTTGCAGAGTTATGAGTAGCAAATTAGCAGAATCCGACGAATGGGAGGCAATCGAAGAGAATTTAATTCGAAATATTATTCTAAGATTCAATGAATATTCACTCACCTTGGGATGGTTCAAGTACGATATCAAAAAATCCATCACGGATTTCACAATACTTTCGTCCGGCGAGTCTGGGATTGAAAATGCCAGCAAAAGAGCAGTCGAGGCCCAAAAGTTCTTCTTCTGGTTCAAGAATGCGTGCCCCATGAAAGTTCTGTAGATGTTGTCGAATTTCGGCAAGAGTTTCGAGTCGCTCAACAAGTCCCAGATCAATTTTTGCTGGTTTGGCGATACTACAAATGAGCGAATACTTCGAAATTTAGGTAGGCATACATTCGTTGAAAAAGGATGTACAATATTGAGTTGAGTCAAAATGCGAATAAAATTCGCCGCAGTACAAATCACCTTTGGCAGCTTCAGCGAAGAACGTGAAGTGCGAAGGGATTCCTTCCATATCTCGAACATTTTGCATGGCAGCGATGGAGAAAATATGAGGGAGCAAAGCTATGAAAACCGGCGGAGCTTCGTAGTCGTTTGCCCTGAGCAATAATTGCGGTACGGCCTTTTCCAGAATTGCCGGATCGCTGCCGAATTTCGAAACGGCGATGAGCAAATTGTTGACGAACGAATCGACGGGCAGCGAGTCGAGAATTGGCGTCGGCACTGACAGGAGAGCGTCGACGACGAGCACCGAATCGTCCTTGAGCCTTTCGAGCAACGTTTGCCTCAGCCATCCCAACTAAACACACGGAATAAACGTGTAATAGCAAAAACAACAACAAAAAAAACAAAACAAAACACAAAAACCACAATAAATAAAACTGACTAAAAAAACTACCTAAAAAGTAAAAAATAAATTATTGCAGATTTGCGTTCTAGACCCTCTGAAACATAGGTACATAATTTCTAGAAATAATGTACCAAAATAAAAATGCAAACGGAAAAAAACGATTCTGACAGCCATTTTCAAAATGATAAGGTTTAGTTTATTTTAGTTAGTTTATTTTTTCTGTTTTTACAACAAAAAAAATATTGAAAAGCAATTTTCCGCTGACAGACAGGCACACTGATATTGGATCTGTTTCATTTTTCGGTCCTACTTTGCTCAAATTTTACGGTAGGTTAACCGTAACTAATGGGCATTTCATTAACGTGGTAGGTTTACGCTCAAAAGAGTAAAACATTGACGTAAAAACCGAGGCTATTTCTCTGCTGAGACAAAATCTTCAAAATTTCGGATTTTCAAAACAAAATTCCACGATTTTGAGATTTATGGTAAATTTTTTGCTGTAGCGCCACCATTATCAATCCCAAAAAAGTGGAAAAATAGTGAAAGAATTTTTGAAATCGGATCAAAATTGGCTGCATGAGAGCATAACATCACCTATAACACAACATAAGTACCAAGAAAAAGCGACAAAAACAAAAAATTAGTGCGACAAGTCACTGATTGAGTAACTGGTTTTTTGGGAGTCAGTTAAAAACCGAAAAATACTTCTTAGGTGTTATTGTAATGCTTGGTTTAGTAATGGTTGTACTTGCGGTGTGTACCAATGCAGAAAATATTTTTTCTAACCTGTTCTGGTTCGAACTCGAGGGCAATTTTCCGGATCGTTTCAACTCGGACGTTGTCGTTCGGATGGACAAGCCTTTCGTAGATGTCGTTCCTCGACGTATTTACTCCAAGAAGAGTCTCAACCGCAGCCGCTTCCTTGGACGTCCGGTCTCCCAGGGCAACCGAGACCGTATCGTCGAATACTTTTGGAAAACTCTTCTCCAGGTCTCGGAAAAGCCCGCTGTACCAGACAACTGTGCTTTCTTCGCAGGTTTCTTTGTCGAACTCCTCAAGCAGACACCTGTATTTGAAGTAAAGTGTGCGATACCCATGGGACGGTAAAATTTTCTGGGAGACATGGGAAAAGCAGCAATGGTTCCAAGCGAAAAAAACAAGTAAAACGTACGGTACCCACTAGACCCAGAATTAGGCAATCGATAGTAATGACGTCACAAATGGAAGTTGAAGCTTGATGGGAGAGGTTCGCAGAGGCGTCTGGACCTCCATCTGGTACACCCTCGACCCAAGCACTCTTCCTGGTAAGTCCATCACCTCCCCTCTCTCACATCGTGGACACTATTTTGTTTATGTTCTTTTTTTACCCTTGGTTCAAGGACGCACCAGATGGAGGTCCAGACGACTCTGAGAAGAGCTGTCCCATCTCACTCTAGTACGAACAGCAAACAATGACGGAAACGTAACACAGCACATCAGGCAGCAGAGGCAACAGGAGAGGTGGCGCGCTCTAGCCCAACGGCCAGTCCTCGAAGCTTGCCTCTACGCTCATAGGTATTGGTGATTAAAACTTTGAGATAAAAAAAAAACTGGATTGGAAAGCTGTCAAGCTGATTTGAAAAATTTTCAACTCGACTTGGAAATGTGAAGTGAATTACTCACTTGAAGATCAGCTTGGCGTCACCAGCGTCAATATGAAGATCGCTGAGTAGGCCTTGGACGAAAAATTTCAATTCCTCGTCGCCTCGAACGATGAACTGGAGGGAAGACCTGAGCGCGGCACAGATCAGAGGCACAGCGAGAACCTTGTTCTTGCTCAGCGTCACCAGACTGGGAAGAAACCATTTGGAGTCGGCCAGTCTGCGGAGGCTTTTTTCCGGGAGGATAATCTTCTTCTGGACGTTCTGGCAGAGCAAGACCAGGACGAGAGTGGTTTCCGACCGTAGCTTCGAATGGTCCACCTACGCAAATCCATACGCGATTTAAATGGATTTAACGTTTTTAATTTGAAAAACACCCTAAACTACCGAGTTTCCCTTACCTTGGAAATTTTATTGAAGAGCCCTTCGAGGATTTTATCGCCCAACGAGGCTTTGGTAGCCAATCGAGCGATGATCATAAAACCCGATGCAGTGAAGTCAGGCAGGGAGGAGCTGAGAGCGGCGAGCAGCGACGGCAGCATAGTCGAAATATGATTTTCAGTTATGACATCTGCATATTCGAGGGCCCCGATGACGGAAGTGCAATAAAAAGCAAACAGCGTCCCAAGACTCGTCGATTTGCTGCCGCTGATCTGAAAAAACATTCGATTTCATTCAAGCGTTGAGCCTAAACTTGAAAATACGATAACTGACTTTTGTCCAACTAACTTTGATCGCTTGGGCCGGCATGTCGCAGATGAATTTCAAAAATCCCATATCCTTGGATGCCCGAGTGAGGAGAGCGCCTTTCGACAGCGGCACTCCTTCCTTTTTAACGTTGAACAACCAGTGCCATTTTCCGGATTCTTCGCGGATCGGGAGGATTTGCAACATTTTCGCGAACAAGAGCGTCTCGTGGTAGGGGAGTATTAGAAACATAACATCGTCCGTATTGAAATCTTGGATATGAAATCTGTAAATGGGAATAGCGAGTCAGCGAATAGTTCGGGAGCGAGGCATGGGAGTCATAATGAATCCCAACACTGAAAAATTTGGCTTTCCCAAAAAAAAACAACGCTGCTAAGTAGATCAGTGGCATGTGCAGATTAGTTTTCGGTATGTCCGAAGAACTCTGCAAATTTTGCACAGGGGTTCATTTTTCGATTGCAAAGACAAACCTTACGATATATCGGTACTCCTTAAACACAGAATTTAGTTGTTATTATTCTATAATTTCAGTATAAATTTGTATTTTAGATGGAGATTTAGAAAAACGTTTTTTCAACCCGGCAAAAAATAATCATCCTCTTCTATTGGTAAATACTTAAATATCTATCTTTTCAACGCCGCAAATCGTTTAATTCCGTTAAATTCACCATTTAATCTGTTCTTAATCGCCTTCATAATTAACAGAATAATAATAATTATTAAATTCTCTGAAAATGAAATTGAAAATGCCTCAAGAATGCTTCAGGACCATTGTTGAAGCCTGATTCGCTCTCATGTTGCCAAGCGCAACTGGTCGTAGTGTGAGTGCGTCACCTTGTTGTTGTAATAGGCTAGTAGTCGTAAGTAGATCAATCAACCGTATCTAAGAGCCGAGGCCAAATTCTCAAATTTTTCCGATTTTTGTTTTGCTGATTTGTGTAATGCGACCAAATTCTTTAAATTGAAGATATCGGGAGGACAGAAGTTTTTGTGGGGATTCCAACGAATGGAAAACGAATTTTGTGGCTCGAGTAGTTTTCGAGTTATTAAGAATTGCAGAAATTTTAAAAAACTCAAAAATGCTTCACTAAAACTGCAATAACTCCTAAACGGTTGAAGCTACCGGCGTGGCGATGGTCTCATTCGATTCAGCATAGAAAAATCTATAGATAATGATACCTCACATGCCTATGTTGCAAATTTCCTTAAAAATACGAATTTTTTACCACTTCAACAGCTGTTTTACTGTCCTTAAAATTAAGGTAGGGTTCTGTCGAGATGTTAGGACCAACTAGATACGGAACTTGATTTTTGGTAAAAATTTCAAAATTTTTCGATAACTCCTTCCACCTGAAAAACCCCGGACGGCGGACGGCGGACGGTGGACGGCGGACGGTGGACGGCGGACGGCGGACGGACAAAAAATTTTTATTGCAGATTCGGATTCTACACCCCTTGAAACGTAAACCAACAAATTTTCAGGGGGTGTTAAAAATTTTTTTTTCCTGACCGATTACAAAGGTTCATTTCTATAGAAAAATGAACCAAAATTATTTACTAAGGAAAGATATGCGAAAAATTGTAATATAAAAATGATCAATCATGCAATGAAAAAACAGTTTTTGGAAAATGAATAAACTCTTGACAACTATAGCTTGACGACTATAGCAACCTACCGATTTATGAGCCATTCAAGTGCCCTGTGGGACGCAGTTCCAAGAAAATACGGCGACAAGAGAGTCAGAAAGTTCTTGATGTGAAAATTGAGCTTTTCATTCGACTCTGAAGATTCGACAGCCCTTTCGACAGTTTTTGACGTTGGATCGAAAAGAGTAACATGGAACGTGCTGAAGTGCGGGTTCAGAGTCTTCAGTTCTTCAAGACCGCTGACTCCTACAGGCAGACGTGGAAATCTAACGGTCAGCATTCGAATATTTTCTGAAGAAAATTTTTCTCTGACGAGATCCCTAAATCGTTGAAATCGGTTCAATAGTTGAAGGAAAGTTCGAGGAAAACTAAAAATTGTGGGTTCTTCTTGATGTGACAGCATGGAAAGTTGAGTTGGCAGAAAAACTGACACTGAGCATCTTATTCAAACCCTCGGGAAAATAATAAATCGACAGACGGTCGCCTGGTAGTCCACTGGTTAAGACATCCGCTTGCGGAGCATGGGGTCTCGGGATCACACATTGTATTCAGCTATTAAAATGTTTGCAAAATTATCACTTTCGGCCGAAAATCTTTCTATCAGTACACTGATGTCAAAACAACCTAACAAAAACGGATCCTCTCCATCGAACTCTCGTTGCACAATTTTTTCAAAAATCTTCCATTGTTCCATTTAAAATTAAGACGTTATTGTGTAGGTCATGGCAATTGAAAGACGAAAACTTACCGATATCATAGATAGCTTCACGATCAAGTCGAGCAGCAGCTTTCGAGTCGAAGAGGAAAGACGGCTTGTGTTTCTTATGAACGAGTAGCGACGTCTGAGGAGTTTCGAGCTTCTTCAGCTGAGCGGCAAGCGACGTCATAGGCATTTTGGCTAGTTTTTTGAAACCTCGACATAAAAATCACGAGAAAAATAGTTCAACGAAAAATCGGAAGACTCAGATTACCACGCTTCTAGAATGGACGCCCCGAAGTTAGGAGCGATTAGTAGTGAGTAAAAATACTAAGAAACTCAATACTCACCATTCAATCCAAATCAGTTTAAGTACAACCTCTCAACATCAAAATAATATTTTGATTATTAATATGTCATATTATGACATTCAACTCTCACATAGAAAACTCAAATCTCAAACAAACTCAAAACTACGGGAGTGTGTCATTTCGTCTACACTTCAGTGCGTCTAAAAAATAGCTTCCGCCAAAGCGTCTAACATGATAAGCGGGTCACACCGTCTAAGATCGATCACAATCCTCCGTATCGATAGTAGGATAGTGTACCTCAACTTGAGACACTCCTAGAATGGTTACAGAGCTGCCGCCAGGGGCGTAAAATCCTACGCTGTTTTTAAGCTTGCTTAACTGTTGCTGTCACACGCCTCCCCATTGTAGGACCTGTCATTTGTTGACAGTGTACAAAATTCACTTATGTTAGCACTTAGTGGAATAACCACAGAGTTGTGAATAAATTGTTATAACTTATATTTAGATCTATCCGTTTAAATAACATGGTTTTGAAAGTAGTTTACGTGTCACATAAGCAGATAATTCTCTATAAGGGATAATCTCTTAGAGACCAATTTTATACGTAACAACTGCCAAAAATTAAAATTAAATAATGAATTTTGATTTTGATTTAATTGAAAAATGTTTTTGTTCATACATACCCATTGAGTTTGATGATAAAATCTAGAAGGAAATCGCAGGTGTACAGACACAATAAGCTCTTGAAGAAAAACTGAAAATTTTTATGTTTAGCTCATGTGAAAAAAATCTTTGGCGATTACAATGGTTTATTACTTATTGAATAATTGAGAAAAAATAATGAAAAATAACTCTTTGTTATAACACCTGCGATTTCCTTCTAGATTTTATCATCAAACTCAATGGGTATGTATGAACAAAAACATTTTTCAATTAAATCAAAATCAAAATTCATTATTTAATTTTAATTTTTGGCAGTTGTTACGTATAAAATTGGTCTCTAAGAGATTATCCCTTATAGAGAATTATCTGCTTATGTGACACGTAAACTACTTTCAAAACCATGTTATTTGAAAAAATAATGAAAAATAACTCTTTGTTATTAAAAATGTATTGAAAAATGGTCAAACTTAGAAATTGAATTAAATGAGGTACTTTTAAGTCTTTTAAGGTAATTTAAAAAAATAGATTTTAAATGTTTTTGGCCTACTTTCTGTGAGCCCTTAATTGATCGGTTCAAGTATTTTTTAATGTAACAATAACATAACTGCATTGTTGAGAGAGCTACGAAAGCTGGGACAATTATCAGAGCATACCACATACTTACTCATTCAGGAGATGGAATTCCGTACGAGCTCCATTCATCTCGTCTCACTTGCACGTCTCGTTTAACTCTTTCCAACAAGGTCGCGAGAATGAACTTTCTGAAACAAATGTGGACCCTGGCCAAATATTCGATGTTTTCTTGCCGACAAATGGTACCAGAGATTGCTCGGTGCCATCGTTTACAAAAACAAGCCCTTTCAACTTGAAACTGCCTTATAGTTTTACCTTCTCGAATTGGAGCCGCGCCAGTGGTCACCGATAGGCGGTGACAAAATCAAGATTTTCACCCTCCGGCGCCAGACAGTGTGAAATATGACTTGAAGTTGTCGGAAACATTGGAGAATCCCAAAAAGGAGCACCTTGCTTTGACTTTTCCTTATCGCATAATCTGCAATACAAGTATAAATATTATTATAACTAATATTGTTTAAAATAAATACTTTTTATTATTTATTTAAATAAATATTAATTAATACTTTTTAAAAAATAAATATTTTTTATTTTTCATTTAAATAAATATTATTTAACAAAAATCAAAAATTTCAAAAAATTGAGGTACTCATACTCATAGTAATATAATATGATGATTTTAATAAACTGACGACCAATCGAACTTACCTGAAGTTCGGTCGAAATTATATGAATCCTCAGCCTGAAGATGTTACGGATAGTTGTATTATTGTCCATCACTGCAATGACATAGTGTGAAAACAAATAGTGAATTTCCGATCGAGTTACAGCCTAATTTCTGATCGATGGCCGTAACATGATTACGAACAGTGGATATTCAAAGCACAAAAAATTATTCAAGGTAATTTTCGTATCTAATAATTGGCATTTTTTTTAATGGATCGTACTTACCTATTCCCACGACTTAATTGAACGCTCGAACATCAGGAGAAACCCGAGTCACAATAAATCGCGAAGACTTTTCGAGAAACACTTCAGAAATGTCAAGAAAAACTGGACAGGACACGAGATAATAAAAAACGCGAAATTCTAGTTTATGGGAATGTAACGGGTCGATAAAGTGCCAAAATGTGGGGATCCTTCACTACAATACCTACTTATTTACCTATTTTTCGTTCGTAAGCCATGCATCTCTTCGATTTCAAATGAAAAACTCTTACCTTTGGACCAAACGCAGACAAGTTCGGACATACCTGTAACAAAATAATGGAAAATCCGTTAAAGCTCCATTTGCTTCAGGGAAGCAAAAATAATAGAAATAGTGTGATATAAATCATAAATTTATCAAAAATGATAAAATTTATCATTTAATGGTAACTTACGTTTGGCCGCGTCGCTCCTCGTTGGCCGATGTCCTCCGGCTGCATAATCCGAGGTGTTGCACTTCTCGAACCACAGAATGTTTCCACAGCACGACACTTTTTTTGTCAAAATAAAACTTGATTTTAGGAGAAAAAATCCATAAAACAGTTCAATTTACGAATTTAAGGGATTTTTGAATTTTTCTAACAACTAGGTTTTACTCAAAGCTTTTGTGTCGAATTGCTTTCAATGGTGAAAATTTAAAGCAAAGAAATACCTACCGACTCAATTGTCAAAGGCTCCAGTCAGGAATTGAAACTTTTTGAACTTTGAAGTTTGATCAGATGAACACCAAACCGAAATTTTCAAACCTAACGTAATCACCTAGGTACTAATATTGATCAAATGTTTGGAATTGCACTCCCTTGAGAATAAACACGGCACTTGATCACACCTGCAACAAACAAGAAGAAGCATTGCGGTTAGACGTCAAATTTTGAATAAAATCGAGAGAAAAAAATATTGCTTACTACACTGGATTAGCTGTAGACTACAGCGAGGATAGACTACAGTTCATAAAAATGTAAGATGAAAATCTCAATCATAAAAAAATCTGAATTTCCAAGTTGATTATGAAAACGACAGCCACGAGCATAGGAATGCGCCAGAACGAGCATAGGATGAAAGATTTTCGACACTATTCTAGCACTTACCAGGGCCGTCCAGAGCCAAGCCGGGCCCCGGGGATAAAGACTCGACCGGGCCCCCCCCCCCCCGGTCAATAAAAGCATTTTTTCTAATTTGCATATTAGTACGTAAAAGGCCCACGGGCGGGCCCGGGCCCCCTTGGGCCCCGGGCCCCGGGGATTTTGCCCCCCCTGCCCCCCCCTCTGGACGGCCCTGGCACTTACCATGGAACAACTAATAGTTATGAACTTTGAAGTTCATAATTATATAGTTGTTCCATGCACTTATATAATTAATAGTTATATAATTAATAGTTGTTCCATGCACTTACTCTCATCGAACCGATGGAATCTTGACTTGTGGCGTTACCAGGGCGGCAGACACAAAGTCCAAAGCGAATCCACCACACAACACAACACAGCGACACAACACAGAACCATTTAAAAATTGTTGTTCCCTCAACCGGCACGAGAAATCGGACGGACGCGAATCGGAACGAGCGAAACGGGACGGTAAGAAAATGAAATGAGTATTTTGCAAAAAATAATTTTTTGTCGGTTATATTAATCATTATATTAACAATTATTGTCGGTTATATTAATCGAATCCGAGATTTCGTGGAATTATTATTACGGAATAGTGCTGGCTTAATATCAATAGTATTAATCGATCGGTGCTATCGATAGTTCCGTGTTATCGATAGGTCGACAGAATAATATAATATATTATTCTTCAAATATTATTTGAACCTGAAAATGTTTACTCAACCTAAACCAGTGGTGCGTAGATAACACACAATACTTCCATATTTTGGAACGTAAAATTGTGATACAATTTGATCATATTTTGACTGCTTTAAAGGGTGTTTAGGTCAAAAATATCAAAAAACTCACTATGAAAATTTTAAAATTCGCCCAAAATGAAAAAACGCCACATTTTCGGAATATGAAAAATATCCACGTATTCTGCAAGGTAAAACAAAGATTTTGAGATCAAGAACGCTCAAATCGGTTTATTTTTGGGGCCGGAAAAAAATAAAATAGAAAACACTAAAAATGCAAATATATCGGAAGTACTGTGCGTTATCCAAATTTCGATTAAACAGGGTGTTAGGTCTTGACGAGACGAACATTTCAGTTCAAGAAATTTGAAAAAAGGTTGAGAATTGAGGGAGTTATGGTCATTTTTGTAAATGACCACAGACGGACTAACGGACTAACGGACACACGGACACACGGACACACAGACACACGGACACACGGACACACAGACACTTGTTCAGGAAGTGATTCTGAGTAAATGTGTATAAGAAAAAGTTTTTTCTGAAGCTCCGTTCCGATTCTCGATTTTAGGACGATCACAATACTTCCATTTACTCTGTAAATATGGAAGTAAAAACGAAAAACGCTCTGCAAGTCCCTACTATGATAACCTGAAGTCCTGAAAAATAAAAATAAATCAAGAAGACAGCATTTACGCTGATTAATGGGTCTTAATAATGATGCTGATTAATGATCTTATTAAATTTCCAAATTATTTGGAATCTTTTATTAAAAAAAAGATATTTGTCCTCATTCCGGATCTGGATGACCCAAAAAACCATGCTAGATACCAAATCTTACCATAGATATCAGTACACCGAGCTAGAGACACAATAATTAACTAAGTATTGAACTATTAATTAATAATAAAATAATAGATAGGTTGGCAATAATAAAAATAATAATATGATAGGTAATGTATATAAGTAATGATACAATGTATTATCTGTACTATGCCATAATAATATGAAAAAATATATACCTAATATAATAATAATGTATAAATAATAATAATAAAATAATCAAATTCTACTTTACAGTTACAGTTGAATGCGAAAGAAGGTAAAATTTTTTGAAACTTGGACGATTACGAAGATTTATTAATACTGACTGATAAACCAAAACTATCACTAGGTCAACGGTCGTCCAAATTAGCAAGGGAGTCGGTGTGAAAAAAGAAATTTACCGAAACTATCTTTATTTACCAAGAAATAAACCAAAACTATCGATAGGTCAACGAAAGTCCAAGAAATTTACCAAAACCATCTTTATTTACCTTTATTTTTATACTAGCTGTAACCGCCCGGCGTTGCCCGTGTCAAAAAAATTGTGATTGTTTGATTAAGTAATTAGGTAGACTATCTCTCTCTCTCTTCCCCCCCCCCCCAACACACATAACATTCCCCGTCGATAATAAGAACCAATCTGTTGAAAAATTAGTTTAAATGAGAACAGGTCATTTTTTTAAATTTATAAAAGAAATGTTGAGTTGAGTTGAGTTGAGTTGAGTTGAGGGTTGGGTTGAGTTGAGTTGAGTTGAGGGTTGGGTTGGGTTGAGTTGAGTTGAGTTGAGGGTTGGGTTGGGTTGGGTTGGGTTGAGTTGAGTTGAGTTGAGGGTTGGGTTGGGTTGAGTTGAGTTGAGTTGAGTTGAGGGTTGGGTTGGGTTGGGTTGGGT